>PDGT01000018.1:3927531-4010811 GCA_003671415.1 Megathymus violae
AACAGAACGGTATCACAGTGGTCTCTCCGGCGGATGGCTGCCCAATGTTGTATAACTATCGTTTTGTTAACACTTCGACATTTAAATGATATAATAAATTCGTATTATCGCCTCGCCGCCGACAAAATTGTTTTCGGGCTCGCGCGGTTTAATTCATTAACCGTCTGGATATTATATAGCTTTGTTGTTGATAAACTCAGTCCTGGATGTACCGGGGTAAAACGCAACAATTAACACCTTTAAAATATGAAAATAAATCGTTAGGTAATAAATTCGATAACACAACAATCGAACTAATTCAATATCCACAGTGTAAAAATTCAATTATTTCTTAACTTTGTTTAAATTTACTGGAGTAGCGTAGTTGTACGCTCCAGTTTTGCTTATTCACAACGACAGATCCGAATTCTACGGTGAGCCGCCGAATAGTTGAATCGAATTAAACGGTAATTAAGTACTCGTACCTAAGTTATTCTTTATTATCGAACGGTGAGATCCAGTACAGGCCAGCACACATCCAGTACAGGCCAGCATCATTAACCGCTTTTGTTGTTGTGACGCTCGTGCAAGCTACACCGATCTAATTAAGTTAGAGCCTAATCGGAAAACGTAGGATGACTAATTCATGGGGACTGCACCTTAACATTATTCCTGTTTTAGAAGCCTGATTTTCAGAATTACACCTGCTCATAATTTTTTGAACACGATACATAACGATAAAGTAATAACGCACTATAACCGACGCGTTACCAGCGGTAAACCCGCTTTAAAACTGGCTTTTAAGTAACCGAGATAAGATTAAAACATCGCAGGGTTGGTTTTTAGGCGCATAGTATCTATGAAGGGTAAAAAACGTATTACTATTAAATACAAATAAATACATGACAACTTACTCGGAACATTTAGTCGGTTAATGTTTTCCAACTTCACGAATCATTCAATGATCGAGTACCAATGACGTTATTAGGCTGGCTGAATAACGGCAGCAAGATGCATCACGACCAGGAAAGGTCAGGTAAGAATTTATGATGGAAGATTTACCCTGGTGTAGTCACCACTGTTTTGGTTTAGGTATTTCATCTTATTATCATTGCATTTTCTTTTACATGAACTATTTATTTTTTACTGATAATATTCTCGCACAAAATCCAAATTCAAGCGGCAGTATCGGCCTCGATTCGATTAATTTTTTATGAGTTTTCCGCTAAGTCCAACTCTCACGGAAGTTTGAACTAAAAGTTCCAACAACGTTTAAAGTGATTCTTATAATAAATTTCATAAAATCTAAAATTTTAAACGAAGTTGAGCGTATAACAAGAAAAAATATTTAATTTTTTGGACCAACATTTTGTTAATTGTACAATTATTAATACCATGCAATTTTAGTATAAATACATGTCATTTGTCGCTTATATTACTGATCAAATATTATTTAGTTAAAAGCTAAAAAATCTGCTTCTCAATTCAAATGTCCAATATGACACAGCCGCATAATCTTAATTAGATGGAATACACATCTTCATTTATATTATAATGCAACAGAATTCCGAGGAAACAAACCAATATCACATGAAACATTATATCACATCAGTTGGAACCGCTGACATTAATTGGAGATTTTCATATCAATCCGGGACGGTCATCAAATATACCCAATGGGGCGCGAAAAAAAGGTGTTGAAACTATCACAATACATTGTTGGACCGCACTTAACGAGGCGCGTAATAAAATGAAATCTATTCGTACAGTTAAATGTATACAGAGCGACAGAACGCGTTGATTGCGGCCATATTTCACCGTCGAGTCTGTAGCGTAGCACTCTGTGCCCGTTTTACACCGTGTACCGGTATCCCTGCCGTCGTCACTGTCAAATTTTATTTACCCGTCAACGTGTACCATCACTGTATAGTGCGCGCAGATCGTCTGACAACATGTCGCACGTGGAACAGTCATCAAATACGACTGTGTTTTGTAAAGCACCGACACGAAATACAAATATCGTTTCTTAAGGAATGCCAAACGAATGAACCCTACAATATTTTAGTACATTTCATTTAAGTGTAAGTTTTGAATCCAAAAAGTCTATAAATTTGGCAAGGCTGTAACAATACTCCGTAACTTAATCTATTAAAAATAACAAATAAATAATTTTATAAACCATTAATTTTTCTTTAACTTATGTATATGGAAATCTTTATTAAATGAATTTTTATCGTGATAATAACCGAATAATGCAATAATTCCCCTATACCATCAAGGCACCCTTTTTTAAATTCAATTTAAGTACTACAAACTTTTACATCTTGCAGTATTTGTGTACACTTTTTAAGATATATATTTTTTTCTTAAGTATTCTAATTTTGTCTTGAGTACTTGGATCAAGAATATCGTTAACTTACTTAAATAATTCTCTTAGACTAAACTAATAACTATTATTATCTTTCCGTGAAGCCTGCCTGAGTAAAAAAACGCCAAACGACTCGTCGTGTTCCGGCTGGGGGCTTGAGAGACAGTACTGTCTTTCTTACCTTCTCATTTCCTGGCCGACAACTCATCAGTGATACCTTTGGTCTCGTTGATGTCCATGGGCGACGGTGACCACTTACCATCAGGTGGCTCGTCTGCTCGGTTGTCGGCTGTTAATATAAAAAAATGATTTATGTTATTGTTTGAAAAATTTATATCAATTTAAAAATATATAAATTTACCTACATTGGAACGTATATACCTACCAAAGACGTTACTATAATTAAAGGCATAGTGAAATAGTATGTATTATCTATGTAACACTATGTACGTATGTATAAAATACTGTGGATACATCTTATCTCGTGCTCAGGATAGCGTGGGCTATCCATTGCAAAACTAAATATAACTATTTAGCCGTATTGGGGCGGCTTAGAATACTACCCCCAATCCCATGCTGGAAGAATAGGGTGTCGTAAGAGGCAACAGAAACCAGCCTGCTTGGTGGTAGGGCTTCGCGTATGGATTATATTATCAGTGTTATTATTAAGTCATTAATATTATTACTGGTATTATTATTATTATTATCTTTCCGTGAAGTCTGCCTGGCTAGCTACCACCCTTTTGCTTAGGTCAGCCGCCAAACGACTCGTCGTGTTCCGGCTGGGAGCTTGAGAGCCAGTACCTTCTTTCTTACCTTCTTCAAATTTCCTGGCTGACAACACATCAGTAATACCTTTGGCCTTGCTGATGTCCATGGGCGACGGTGACCACTTACTTAGGTGGCTCCTCTGCTCATTTGACGGCTATTAACATAAAAAAAATATATAGGTATACATATACGGATCTTATTGAAGTTTAGACTCGATGACGATCCCCTCAAAACCGCCTCCTGCACAAATGTGAAGATTTAATATGACGTTCTGGTCAATAATTATAAAAAAGGTAAAAAAGTTGTCTCTTAAAACTCTTTAATAATAAAACGGTATAATAAAAAAGGTTGTTTGTCTCATTTCTAGTTCATAATTCAGACATTGTTGACACGTTTTATTAAATAAAGCCTTATTGTTTTGGAAAATATTAAAAATTATAGGTTTGTTGACTTTTCCATGGATGTCGGCTGTAACGATAATTTGATTGAATAAGAATGCACAAGAATTAACACCAAATTATGTCTGTGTGTAAAAAAAATTGAAATAATACCTGGAGTCACAAGTCAGCCCGAAATCAGCTTTAAACCGACCGAATCAAATATTGCCCGGCGAGGCGTTCAACACGTTAAATTTTCCCGCCGAAAATATTCACCAACAAAATAATTACAATCCAACCGAACAAGCACCGAAATGCGGGCGGTATAGTTCACAAATTAGTTTGGCAGTGCAAAAAATTTAATTGAACGGACGATACCGATGGGCGCGTACCGTGATGTATTAACATTTATTGGTTTACAAATTAAAGATAACTCGTACATCGCTCGCGGCCCGCGAACAATATTCACAATTTTTTTTTCACACGAACAATATTCCCAGTATTAAATCGTTCGCTAATCGGTAGCGTGAAACTTTTATTAATGGTCGCCGCGTTGTTTTTATACCGATGAGTTTTTTTTTACTGTACCGAATCGTGCGTTTCTGTTCCTTCTGACTTTGATCGATATGAAATTATTAACGATAAATAATACAGCGTTCAGGGTTTAATTTATCTTAATTTATTTCCAACGTTTATTTATTCCAGTAATATAAACTGAAAACGGTAAAAGATTTACGGGCTCTGGGCATCGAGGACGGAAATGTTGAAGGGGCGGACTTGAGGGAGAGTATGTTGACGGGCGCCGACCACTCTACTGATAGTTGTATTGAAATGTCAGCGACCAGCTGATATCGATGCTTTTTTTGCGATTACTTACATTGAGTAAATACATACTTAGAGAAAAATTGTTTACTATACATGTCAATAACAAAGAAAAAGCGTTGGTTATTTCCATAAAACATAAAAGCATTCATATACATATATGTATTCCGTTCATGTATTCATATACATATATGTTACCTTTATTCAAAAAGCGGTTGTTCTGATCAGAAACCAATTAGCAAATCAATCAAAAGATCGATGGACCGGCGACCCGAAAATCGAGGATTCTGGTAGGGGGACGAAGCTATGGCCACTGTGGAGTTCTCCTGGTATATCAACAGGAGTTAAGAACAGCCACTTGGATTTGTCCAAGTGCAGTTCACATGACGTGGTACACCTAACTGACGATGTTTTCAATCGTCGAAGCGAGTAATAATGAGTTTTTATAAAGTTTTAAACTTTGAATATTCAAAAAGGGTTTCATAAAAACTTTTGAAACTTTCGGTTTACTACAGCAATACTCGAAGTTGTATGGACGAACCGAAATGGATCACCTTGTTTGCAATGTCGTCAACCTCTACCTTCTTCGGTTTCAACCAATCGCTGTCACGCGATGATCCTGCCTCAGGCGGATGGTACAACGTAAACATTAATTTATCGTTTAACATAAACAAAGATCGACAATGATGATAATCGGAAATAGTAACGTAAAATCTGTGTGCATGGCCGCAGGCGAGAAGGGAGTAACATATTAATGAGGAATTACCGGTGTAATCGTGCTCACCGTCCGACCGATTAGTTTCATCGAACGCTTAGTAAACATGTAACCACACGATCGTATTCACCATGTCCGCTACTAAATGTCATAACACGTACAAATCTTTCAATGACATTCTCAATCTCAGCGATGGAAACTACAATCGTTATACAATAGTCAATTTGGCTGTTTCTAAACTTATATGCCCTAGTAAAATGTCAAATTGCGTTATGGTCACAATTAAACGCTGACACGCTCGTGGTCCTGCACTAAAATTGTCTGTGTCGCCGGTGACATATATCTACCTACGGTTAACACATCTCGACAAATCAAGAACATTGACTGGATTAGAATATCAACGCACCTTGGAACATCTTAAGAGTAATTCTTAGGCTACTTAAGTCATAATTAATCCTTTGACTGTTTGATTTCATTCACAATTCTGAATTATCATTCTCTTACCTGCGTGATTGATTTTTTAATAAATTTTAAAAACATTATTATTTGTTCCTTATTGTTACATTCGATACGTGCTGCGGTAAATAAAACTTTTACGTGTTTAAGGCAATTTGAAATCGTTCGTAAATTTCTGTGATATTGAATTAATATCAAAGGTATTTTTAAGATTTATTAAAATCCATCAAGCATTTCCTAACACTACGAGATATCATAAATTTTATAATTCTAACATAAAAAAAATCGGTTGCGGATTCGAAGAATAAAATACGAATAAAATTGTACATAGATGTAATGTTCTCTATTTAATTTTTCAAACTTCAAACAAATGTTTGAAATACATTGTGATGAACTGTATTGAAGCGGAACAGTACCTACTCAGCGTCGCTGTAAAAGCCGATAGAGCGCGTAACAAATGAATGCATTAGAAATAGAACGTTTGGTTGGGAGGTACCAATGCTATAACTATTTTTGCCACGATATTGTAGTCAGACCTGTGACATTCGTTCTGGCACATAGCCTTGTCAATTAGGTAATGATATTAACTGAATTTTAAAGCAGCTACTAGGCCAATATTACATACTTTACTTATAATTCATGGCTCCCATTTTTAGTACAATAACACAAAACTTTTAGCTAGAATTAGAGATATGAACACGACTGACAAACGTTTCGCGATTATTAATATTGTAAAACAATATGTGGACATCGTAAAGGTAATCCAAAACGAATCCATTAAATTTATAAGTTTAATTTGATGCACAGATACAGATGACATATGTACATATGATATATACAATATGCCTATCAGGAATAATGTAACTATCAAAAGGTAAAAGATTTTTTAAATAGGTGCATTGATTACCCTCCGCATGCACACAAACACACAATATTTGCAATGTCTCTTTTTAATATTAGTATATATTTGATTCAGTTTTATTGTTTTATACAAACTTGCCATTCTAAGTACGTCATTTCACATCGTTAAACAATATTTCAGGAAGTATTCTTCATAGCGTCAGGACAGTGGAGTAAGAAGCGAAAGCAACAAAAAGGTTAGCACAACATCCACTATAAACATTTCTAGACACACAAATTCTAGCGGTAAATGAATACACTCCAATATTTCTCTTTATTGTACAGTTTTCTTTACATTTTGTTTACTGGTGTTGATGAAAGTCGAACTGTAGAATTTCGTCAGTAGATACATGGTGCTATTGAAGTAATTTAAAACTGTGAGAACAATTCAGTTTAAGTTCGATCGTCGCACCAGTTAAAACGAGTGGTAAATGTCACTGGGTGCTTACAAATCGTGGCGAATGACATCTCAATCTAGGCAGTGGGGGGCGCTATTTGCAATTTATATGCGTCAAGTGTTCCGAAAGCGGGGCTTGGAACAGTCGCATACTTTTTGTTGCGTTTGACGACGCATCGATTTGCGCACTGTGCGTCATTCTTTTTGGGGCAGCCTATTTACGAGTAGTAACCGATGCGTTAATTCTAATATAGAAATGAAGAGAACGAAAGGAAAATGAACTTGGCATCATGCGTTGCTCGTTTTCAGTTTAATAGTTTGACAGGAACCTGGTTTGAAACCATGCACGAATTTCCATTTCATGGAACGTTCGCAGTGGTGTTCCAACTCGCACTTGCCTCTATGCAATTTACAGATTTACTTAGTACCTATGCTGTATCTGGGGTTCTTTTCTCGTGTATGAAATAAGTTTGTAAGCAATGTTGAAAGTCACTACAAAGTGTATTTGTAGTAGAATCGACGTCAGGTCTCCCTCTACAGGACTCTCTACTACTGCCGACTGGCATTGGAAACACGCGAGTTTTAATCTGGGCGAGCGGGCGGGACTAACGAAATGAACGCTTGAAGGGTTTCGTAGGGAATTACTCGTAACTTGTATTTAGAACGTTTTTATGTATAGTAAATTTAAATTTACACTACGTGGCCACATACAACTTGAGTCTGATTCAAATTTGACCAGACAATTCATCAATATGGCAATCCTTAACAGGACGATTTTCACTATCGTTTCTACCATAAACGTATAAGCTGTGGAATTAACTTCCTTCGGTGGTCTACCCGGAGTGCGATGACATGAGGTTCTTCAAAGAAGATATACAAAGAGCTCTCCTTGAAGGCCAGCAATACATTGGCGATTCATCTGGAGTTGCACATGTCCATAGGTGACGGTGGGTACTGAACATCAGATTCCCCTGCTTGCTTTTTCTTTAGTCCTTAAAAGTATTAAAAAACCTTATCATTAAAAAATCTGATCAGTTGATTAAAGAATATCGTTATCTAAATTCGATACAGCTTCACCTGTTCATGTTGCATCCATTATGGTGCTGAACACTACTCTCCGAACTTATTTATTGAGCATTGAGGATTTGAGGTCTTTGGTCTCTACGTTACCCAATTTTATCCCTACTTCCCTACCGTGTCTTTTCAAAATTAACCGTGAAATTTTTTGACCATATCTTGATAGTAATTTTGTACAGCCATTTTCGAAATATGTTAACCATTAACTTCCAAACTGGCAACGCCATGCATGTCCACGCGTGCAGCCGTCCGGCTAATACCATATACAAAATGTTTTCTTTACGGTTAATCTTATGGTAATTAGTAGCTCAACCATTCGTAGTTTCGCATTATAGCTACCTAATATGGTTAATTACGCAAACTTTTCACGACAAGAGCGTTTTTTTAAACTAAAATACGTTTGAAACGCGTGGACGTGCGAGAGCTCTCCTTTCTACATACACTAGTAACATCATGCAAATTAACTCGATGTTCTATAAGTTAAGTAAGTCTTGATTTAATTCCTTTGTCTATCAAACTTGTCGCGTACTTAGACATTGCGTAGTAAGCCGCACGATGTATTCTTTGTACTATGTACTAGATAGACATGTAGTGAGGCTTTAACGTGTATTGGTACAAAATACAAACGTCTTGACCATAATTTACCTGTTACATAAAATGTCAAGTAAAGTTTTTGTAAGGTGGACAATCCTCTATATTTGTGGATAAAATAAATTAGGCCTTCCATAAGAAATTATCTTGCTCTCGTCACATTCTTCATTAACATCTCGACCTTTATATTGATAAACGTTGTTGGACGTAGTCTTCTTACAGCTGCTACCAACTTTTTCTATCATCTTTCAATCATTCTTCTTCAGGTTAACCAACTAGATGATCCGAATCCGATCGGTTCAGAGGATACCGATTTACATTACATTTGTAAATTCGTAGCCTTTATTCGAGATTTCGTCTGACCCATCGGTATGTCGAACCAATTCCGCGATATAGGCGGCCAGTCCGCTGACATGATATAATAGTAAATAACTGTACACGGCTGTATAGAAAAAATTATACATGCAAGCATATAATCTTTATCCTTTTGCTCAAATAACTCAATTACCTTAACGTCAGATGTACACATATGGATAATACATCTATAGTAAACAAAATTCAATTCACAGGGCCTCGTGTGCAAGCCTAAAAGAAGAATAAATCAATTGAATTGCAAATCTTTGTCTGTGTGACGTCATTGCGCTGTGTCAACAAAAACGCAATATAAAGCCGAGCGCCAGTGATTACAGTGTCGTCACGAAAAAAAATCTCGCGTTCACAAAGTGAAATAGGCAGTTGTAATAACGAATTTGAAATCCAATACACTGGACGGTGCTTCGGTTCTTTGCCAGAGATTGGGAAACTAATCTGGAATGGGAATGCATGACTTTAGTTGGATGGAATAGCTCTGCGGAGACGGAAATGAATGGAATAATGTTATCTACGAGCAAAAGCAAAGAAAAATTTTGCGCCTTTAATATTTCTGTGAGACTTGTAAGTATGATGAAAAAAGACCGACCGAGCAGCATGATATGAACTTTTGTTAAGGTGTCGATGAGCCTGCCGCTCGCTTCGACGCTGTTTTCAATACGCTAAATATATTATGTTGTTCGCATCGACAGCCGCAGCGGCATGGTCGTAACTGACGATACCTGACTGCAGCTTTGGAAGAGGTAAAGTAAAGTAAAGAAAAGTAGGTACAACGTAGGTACAACCTTTAGCCCTGCGACTTAGTCTCAGTTAAAAGTTGTTTGTTAGCAGGCGAATGGGATAAGTGTAGCATTTAAATACAAAAAACTCGAAGAGCGCGGTAGCCACTGTCATTAAAAAAGTGATGCTTTTTCGTGGGCTACGTTTTGGAGGACCAATTCAGATTGAAATTAAATCAGTTAAGTAGAACTTTCGTCGTCAACGTAGTAAGTCGCCACTCTCCCCCATGCTTTTATTATGCACGACAAAATGGTAAGACCGCAAGAGACCGTCCTTCGAATGAGAGTAAATGCGTAAGTAGCTTTACATATTAATGAGCGATAAGAGTTGACAAATAAAGCGTGGGAGTCAATCGCACGGCGCGCTATGTATAGACGCGGGGATCAATTGAAACAACCGCCCATACGTATGGGTCGCGAAATTAAAAACTAAACTTCGTTGCCGTCGAGTTATCGTTTCAATTGAAAGAAACTTGTTACGTCTATGTCGCTATGATTCCAATTTCAAAGCGGATCTTCCACCCTGATTGGGTGCCGGTGTGTTCAAGGGCTACGTGACTCTTCCCTATTATGTCCCGAACTCGTCTCGCCATCTTTTTAATGGAATTGAAGTGGCAAGTGGTCGTACAGAGATTTGGGATGTGATGACTGCGGCCTATGAACCTTATTAAACAAATCAAAAATAGATTCAAGTGAGATCTCTTTATAATAATACAAAGATCTTTTTGTTTGCTGCGCTTTCCTAAGGATTCTAATATTGAATCCTTCTCTGTTCTCGAGATCTAACTTAGATTCTCGACGGAAATTTCCTGTTTTCTCATTCGTTGTGTAAAGTACTACAGTAATTATTATCGTTTACTTTAATAATGAAAACGTAGACAAATGCCTACGAAGTTCTGTTAAGGTTCTTCAAAACATCTGTAATTGTTTTGCTGTTCAACATTGTTAGTAGATTGATTGAAAAGTTTGTTGCCATTTTCATTCTTATATTCTTCGATGCATGAAGTATTAATGAGGGCATTAATAACGTGATATTGTAAATACATGTATGATTAAAACGTTTAATAACTGCGATGTTATAAGTTTAAAATCATATTTGACGGGTCCATAATATTATTAGTGACAACACTAGGTTTACTACTTATGACCGTGGAAAGCAGTGGCCACTAAATTCATAAGAGTTTCTGCAGCTTACTAACACAAAAAATAGAATAAAAGATTAGTTTCAATTAACGCTGTCTTAATGATAATACATAAAAAAAATCAGGATTTTTTTCATACTTTTAATAATTATTTTTCAACTTTGTGTAGATAAGTTACGGCTTATTCCATACAGTCAAATAGGTACCTAGCAATATGCAATACCTAGTTTTTAAATAAATTCGAAAAGAACCGGTTGTCCTAACCGGTAGCATTCGAATTGGCTTATTAGCCATGACGTGGGAATACTTTTACCGCGTGAAATAAAATATGAGTATCATGATTATACACAGATTATCATGCATATCATATCATGATTACATACAGGTTTCCCACAAACTAAACTTATATAAAATTTCTCATTTAGAGTTATGTTTATTTGATAAAAAAAAGAAACCTTTGTAATATTTTTCGCGTGTCTGCTTGTGTACTCGAATGTCTGGTTATGCGTCACCGTTTTAATTTTTAACAATTTTATCATGTGAAGTTTAAAGTTAACGAGATTTTTTGAACGACGTTATTGTTAAAGCCGTTTTTTTTGTTACGCCATATCTTTCTTCAATTATTTTTTTCAAAATAATAAATACGACGTCAAAACGATAAAGGTTATCGTTTATGATGAAAGATAGACAAATAGTAGATTATTAATATTTGCTACAGTAAATATACTAAAAAACTTGAAATGTTTGTTAATATATTTACGGTACGGAATTTTATTCCATTCGGACTTGAGAATATTTGATGTTGTTTTATTTATTGTACCTCCATACAAAATACAAAGTTTTAAAGTAAATTTTTATGCGATTTACCTACAAATATTACATTGTCCCAAATTAGAAAGCGTTTGATAAAAAATAACTTTATGTACTTTGTTGTGCGGCGAAGTTTAAACGGAATTTAAAGAATGAAGCATTATGGACTTCGTGTTTGTCGTACACCATGTGTACGACACGGTAAGTTAGGACCGAATTACTCGTAATCACTTAGCTCACTCATTGTTTCTCTCAAGGAATTTTATTTATCTCTTTAAAAATTGAGTTTGTATGGAATTATTTGTATTTACGGAGAAAAAAGAGTTTAAAACACCAGGTTTCTGAATTCTCCTCGTAATTAATGCGCGACAAGAAGAAATATTGCTGCCGCAGCTAATTTTCGTGTTTCATAGGGTGTTTGAAAGGATTTTGGATTTAAGATTTTTTGGATTCAAAATAGTTCCGTAACTAATTGCAGAGAGATTTATTAATATATAAAGAGGTAACTGTGTGATTACCCCAGATTGAAAATAATTAGTTTTTTATTTCAATAATCTATAATACTAACAAAGCATCATAATCATATTTCTTAATATGCGGATCTAAGACTAGGTCGAATCTAGACTTGGATCCAAACCCTTTCGTGGCACCTAAAGAAAATCTTCCACCAGGGCATAAATTACCATGGCCACTTTGAGATCTTTAAATAGGTTTCGGACTTAGGTTGGCCGGAGCAAGGAAAATATGTTTAGGTGGAAATTCATAGACGGCACCAATTCGAGCTGCTTGTGTGGTGCAGCCCAAACAATGGCTCACTTAACGAGGTGCCCTGCTTGTCCCAACACGTGCACACAAGCGGATTTAATGATTGCCTCCGAAAGTGCCATCAAGGTGTCAGAATTCTGGTCTGAAACCATTTAATTGGTGTCATATTGTTGTCATCGAAACGCAAAGAAGAAGAAGACTTTGATGTACAGTGAACTACAGGATCAATGACATATCTGATCAATCAGCCGTACACAAGAGAGAACTAATAACTTTGCAATTTAAGAAACTTTAATAGGAAACAAGTCCTTTGACCGTTCCTAATTTAATTCGTACTATTTTAATTAAGGCTGCGCAGTATCGTAATCAGAAGCGGACTGCCAGCCAGAAAGTCGTTCAGGCAAATATAATTAAAAAATAAAACGAACAAAACGCCACTCGAAAGTATTGCTTCAGAAACGGAAAAATAATTATTTCCCAACGACTGTTCTGTCACCCACTCAAGGCTGGAATAATTACAACTTTTCTTAGTACGCAAGTGACGTGCCGAATTAAAAATACATTCGTTCACGTAGCACAAAGTTAAACGGGTGAGCATAAGGAGCGGTGTCGTCCGGATCATTAAAATTTACCCGAGCGAACACAGGGTATACAAATACTAGAGTAACTAGCAAGTTTGTTGTGTAAGTTGACTATAACAAGGTAACTTTATGAAATAAAATACCGGTCTCTACTTAGCGGCGTCCACAAAAGGTGGCCAACTTACACAAAACGGATGCATATTTTATTGAAACGCGCCGTGTGTAATGATTTATTCAGATCCTCTTTTCCTAGTCCAGAATAGTGATATAATTCCACTACAACTTTTAACGGTTCCTCGGCACGGTGCTACGGGGGCGGCAATTACCACCACACATGCTACGTATTTATATATATCAACTCGTCATATTTGTCTCAAGTGTGTGTCTTGTACAACTACGATACACACACACATACACACACAAACACATATTCAAAGGTAAAGACGCACACGCGTAACCACTGAGAAATCTTACGCTCATAATCCGTTTATAAGCCAATGTAGATTACTGCATGGTTTTAAGAAGTATTTAAAATATATTGTGAATTATATTATATACATAATTTTCACTATCTTAACAAGAAAAGGAAAAAACTATAAACACAGCGATGCAGACAATGGAATCTGCGAAACGCTTATAATATGACATGATATCACACTTCTAGGTCCTCATCTCATGAGGATGTACTTGGAACTAACGATGTCAAAGGAAGTACTTCACTTACTTTTATAATGTCAGCAATGTGTTTAATTCACGCAGTTGTAATGTCTGTATTTCACTTGTACCTCACATAATGGCAAACGTATGAGGAGGTCCCTCATACTTTTTGGTAAAAAATAAATAGTAGCTACTTCACTGAAATAACGAAATAAATATCTGAAGTTAATTAGGAGACTTGCAATAAAACAGTACAAAGTGAAATGCAGGAATTATTTTAATAGTCTGAATGGTGAATAGTAGACTGACCACTTCATAGAAAGTATCGAGGGCTAAAAACGATTACAGGAGCATGGGTGATAGCCAGTACGAGTAATCTACTCGATGTGTCGCCCTTACCTATGCTCAAACCCCTGCATTTATAAAGCCAAAGCAACCAAATTTACATGATAAAATAATAATTTTAGGGATTTTTCTTTCCCAGCTGACTTACAGCTGATTAGTTAGCTGAACTCAGCTGAGGTATTGTACAGGTGATCTTAATGGTACTTAATATTAACAGGCCGTTCGCTTTAATAGGTCGTAAGAGACTAGTCTATGTAGATCTTGTTCTATCGAACGTCCGTGTTTGTTTGTCTGTCATAACGATACACATAATTCGAATGATAGCCCACGTATATTAAAAGTAGACATAGAATTTCGTAACACATCCGTTAGCAACCGCGTAATAAACTCTTAATACATTCAACATTACAAAGTTTACTGTATAACTTTATCCACTGTAACCATTTGATAGGTTGTCTGGAAGAGCTCGCTAATTAAATAATAACAACGCCTGTTATACAGAAGTTGGTATTTCACAATGTTTCTATTCTATTGTTTTGGCGTACAATAAGGAGTTACTTCCGTATTAATTTTGAAATGCTTAACAAAGAGCGTCGAATAATAAACAAGTAGCCTAGTGAGACCACTAAAAAGATTTGTATAATTTCTTAGTCGTTCTCATTGAAACGTTCTCATTGATCAGTGAAACGATAACTCACTGATACTGAGAAGTTAAAGTTAACACAATACCTATAATTAGGTCACGCGAGGCGTCGGCGATAGACAGGTCCGTTCAACTAAACACCAATAATATATTACAGTCGATCGCGTCCTGCAATTAAGTGGAAATGCGGAAATGAGTTACAATTGGCTCATCTGTGACTAACTTTGTCAAACATTACGACTAATATATATATACGAGAAACGAGGAATTAGTCATTTTTTGTTTTTGCTTATTGCATTAACTTATATGAATAGATTTATTAAAATGTGTTTTTATAACAGGCAATTTGCTTTTTGCTGATATAGAAATAAATTAAAATTTAAATATTAATCATTTAGGTATTTCTAAATATACAACAAACGTTCCAAAAGGGTTTCTAAGGCTTATGGATTTGCATTCTGCGGCTTTTAAAAGACAGTAGCTTAATGAGTTCTAAAATAGATCTATGACTTTTTTTTTATTATTCGAAGATGTTACTAGATATATTTTCACTTCCGTGTCAAATCTTAGTTTGTTTAACTGGCAGTTTAACTGGCTCATAAGCAAATTACCCCAATGCCTAATGTTAATTTATTTATTAAAAGGTCGCCAACATTCTATACACCATTACATTATTAAATAAATATTGCAGAAAAGTCAAGGCAAGTGCTAGAATAATTATAGGCAACGACAGCATGTAAACAAGACATCAAATTACATAAAAATTTAATTAACAAATTAATTAACAATTAATTATTAACAAATTAATTAATTTAATTAACAATTCTACAAACATTAAGTAATAAATTGCCTCTGAATTGTAAAATAATAATAAATATTGAAGTCGGTGAATGAAAAGATTACAGTAGTTAGTTTTAAATAATAATGAAATCGTACAAAATTGCATTCAATAAAAAAAATAAAAAAAAATTGAATAACAATTTAATCAAATTTCAGGTTTTCTTAGAGATTTAAAATAGTTTATTTTTAAGACTACGTGTGGTGTCCAGAAATAGGTCCAATTCAATGGTTTTTACAGTTTTGTTATATTCCCTGATGATTCTATTTAAAGGAGAATTTTGTCCCAAATTAGACTTACATGGTAAATCGTTAATAATGTTAAATCTAGAGTATCTAGCAATCTAGAGTATCTAGCAAAGTTTAAGGATGTTAATAATTCTGACACATCCAAAAAGCCATTTGCAAGCCTATTATTAACAAAAGTCATGTCCAGCATGCGTCTTCGATCCTTTAATGTTTGCATTTAA
Organism: Megathymus violae; assembly: GCA_003671415.1. Classification (NCBI taxonomy): domain Eukaryota; kingdom Metazoa; phylum Arthropoda; class Insecta; order Lepidoptera; family Hesperiidae; genus Megathymus; species Megathymus violae. Next base: position 3,943,383 of record PDGT01000018.1, read on the forward strand.
AAAAAGTTAATCTGTCGTTATAGGAGGTAATTTTATTTGCTATATTACACGAGTAAAATAGGTGCCACAGAAAACGTTTCTGTACACTTTCAATACATTTAATATATACATATGTCATAGTATGGGTTCCAGGCTACGCTACAGTATTCCAATCCGCTACGAACAAAAGAGTTATATAAAAGGATTTTTGTTTCGCTAGATTTGAATTCGCGAATATTGCGTAAAACGAATCCAAGATTTTTGAACGCTTTAGAACAAATTGTATCTATATGAGTGTTGAAGCGCAGTTTACTGTCTAGTGTAATACCGAGATCTTTTATGCTATTAACTTGGACTAATGAAATGTCTCCAATTTTATATTCGTTAGAAGAATCGTGTTTCTTGCGTGAGAAACGAATATAGTTACACTTGGACACATTTAGGTGCATACCGTTATACTCACACCAAGCTACAAGTTGGTTAAGGTCTTTTTGTAACAGCACCGCTTCCATGGACGAGTTTACAGCTCTAAAAAACTTTAAATCATCTGCAAATAATTAATATTTGGACCGGGCGAAGCAACTGCCAATGTCGTTAATGAAAATGTTAAAGAAAAGTGGACCTAAATGTGAGCCTTGAGGTACTCCAGAATGTTCTAAAAATGATTGCGATGAGTAACCGTTAGCTACTACACGAGATTCCCTATTTGTCAGATATGATTCCCACCATCTCAGAAGTGGTTCAGAAATTCCATGAATTGAAAGCTTATGAAGTAATACTTTGTGGTTAACTCGATCAAATGCCTTGCTGAAATCGGTGTAACTCGCATCGACTGCAGAGCGCTGATCGAGTGCCAAAGACACAATATTAATAAAAGACGTAAGGTTAGAAGTTGTAGACCTAGCATTCATGAAGCCATGCTGACGAATATTCATAATAGGTTTAAAGTGCCAGGTTAGAATAGGATGAATTAGTTGTTCAAAGACTTTAACTAGCACGGGAAAGATCGATATGGGTCGGTAGTTCTCTATTAGATTGTTTCTACCCTTCTTGAATAAAGGAACTACAAGTGCCGACTTCCAGCAGGAAGGAAAAATGCCAGTTAACAATGATTTGTTATATATCATTGTCAGCGGTCTAGCTAATGCATGAGCGCATCCAGATTACAACATAATGTATTTGAAATAAATACGTACGTATTCTTCCTCGGTCGCCAGAGTAACCTGGTATCTTAATGAAGATATCATCCCCAATAATAGGTTGTATTTAAAAATAATTATAATTATATTATTTTAAATATTGCTTAATTATTTCGAACGTTAATAGTAAAATGTTGACATAATTAGAACTCCGCTACAGGATTCGGTGTGTTGTAAAAGGTTTCGACACAAGCAGCAAAGATGACAAGAACAGTTATGATAGAAATTATCTATCACCTATATATATGGTTAGGATGGGATCTTTTATAAAATGATTTTATGTTGTTTCACTTGCACATACAGAACTTCAAAATTTAGTGACTACGCGGATTCTGATATATTTTATAATTTGTATTAGCAGAATTTTGCACATAGTAATTCATTCTTCCTCTCAACGTTTCATTTTGTAAAAAAGATCTGTTCATCCCTGAAACAAAACTTAGTTTAGCAACGTTTTGTTTAGTAAAATATATTGAAAGGCCACACAAAAAGACTCACAAGTAATTTTATTATTTTTGCCGATACAACGTTTGCGTTAAAAATGGAATCTTGAGTTCAGAGACTAAGGTTGAGAATTAAAACAGGCAACCGGTTTTTATCGGTCGTATTAAAAATGTACGGAAGATATTACTTAAAAGGGACGTTAGTAGAGTTTATTTTTCATAAGGCAATAAAATTATACGTGGGACAGAAAGAAAAGGTCAGTGCACACAGTAACTATGTGGGTTTGCCATTTGGACGTTACGAAAGTAAAAACTCTCCATTGGATACCGAAGACTTCCATTTAATTATCCAATCGCATGCAATTAATGTTGATATTGAGTTTTTAATGTTCTTCAGATCGATTTGTGATGATCTGTAGCATTTTTTCTGAATTAAACAAGTTTTTTCCTTTCGGTCTGAATGCGGTTGAACTCACTTGCGTATGTTACTTGTCCGCATAAAAGTTATAATATAAAACCATTTACACGTGAAGAAAGCATGTTGTGGTACATTATTAACATTTTTTCCTAGCAGGACGCAGTACGATCATTACTGATGGCATTCTGTTTTTGTACTTTCATCATCATGTAATTCAATTTTACGTTCATTTTAAATTAAATGTATGAAGTCACTGTTATCCAGGGATACCTCAATGTTCCTATTATTTAGCTATTTATTTATTGCCTCTACAATAATAGCAGACTTTACAGACAGTAGGATTCAATAATTGTCAACTTTTAAAATGTAAAAAAATAATTAGGCCTATATGATATATGAATAATAAATTTCAGAACAAGTCTATTTATATAAATATATAATAACCTAAAACTGATTATAGTTATATAGCCAAACAAATTGTGAAATTATATAAGATACAGATGAGTAAAATATATATATATATATATATTATATTATAAAAATTGCCCGCGTCGGTGTTCCCGGCTGCTTACGATGTCGGAGTCTTCGAGAGGAGAGTGAATAGGCTATTCGTAAGTTAGTGCGTTCACCATCTTAGACTTCATCACCACTTACCATCAGGTGAAATTGTTGTCAGGCGTTAACGTATTTTATGTAAAAAAAAAATGAGTACGAAAACTAATATAAAAGCTGTTTTGAAAAGTGATCATGAAAACTTATTTGGAAACCAAACATGGGAACAATTTATGTACGTAGGGAAACACTCTTCTCTTTTTAAATTATATAACAGCACAACATAACATAACACAATATAACATAACATATAGATAACTTTCTCTAAAAGAAAATATAAAGGTATGACGAGGTTAATATAGTAAAGGAGGTAGTCCATAGAGCACGGCATTAGTTCATGCCGTTACAGAGTGAGTACACAATAAATATTAACAGTCATGGGATCAGTGTGTTATCTTCGTGTCGACGACAGCTTTTTGTAGGGTGTTCATTCATCAGTGAAATGACACGTTTGTTACTAATACCTACAGTTTTCTGTATAATTATATCTATTGGATATTGTTCAGTAACAATTATATCTGGTTTATAATTTTAAAAGAGCTATTTACATTCGGTGTAACCGCTCCACTATGATATTGTTACTAAAAGAGAACAGTGAATGGTTTTCATTAAGTTAGTGCTCACTTATTAGTTGCGTGAAAATATTTCAACGCAGTTAATTACATATATACTGAAATATCCCGGAGTATAATGCAGCCTGCAGGCAAATAAGATATCGAACCAACGTACATAAAGCTCAATAACAAATTCGCATACTTGTCATGTAAAGACGAGAGGAACAAGGGTCGAACGGAGTCATTATTAAACAGTAACGATCCAGATTTGTGCCCGAGCCGGCTGACCATCGATAGACCGATATGAGGGGTCCAGGAAAGTGGGGAGGTATTATCTTGAGAGGCAAGCACGAAACGTTAGTCGCGTTCACGTGCATTTTGCATGAGCCCGCGCCGGCGTGCGAGCGAGACTTGGGCGCGAGAGAGACGGCCTCTGGATCTACATTTAAAGAGCATTGTAAGCAAACGCATTATTAATGTATCAGTTTTAGTTGTTGGGAGCACTGGCGCGCCGGGTTGCCAAGAGCGGGCCGAGTTATTCATGCCTCATGCATACACCATTCATATTTGATTCCTTTTAATTCCAGCCGTCTTTCGTCTACGGAGGTTCGTGCCGGTGACGTTTCATTTAGCCGGCGTTAGAGCAATGAACGCCGGTGATCCGGGCAGACGCCTTGCGTTTGAATATGCTAATGTGACGGAATGCCTGTTATGTCTTATCTATCAGAATAGATAAACTATGAAAGAAATAGAGGTATGTGCTGAATAAAATAAAGGCGTTCTGAATAGATGCATGAAATAATTTTATTTTCCCGTTAATGTAGAAATTTGTCTAAAATAATGTTATTATTCGTTAAATTCACGCTTATATAATGTAGGTCAGGCACACATGGTACAAAATATACGTAAATAATTGATTTAAACATATTGCTTTATTTAATTTTATCACTATTCGTCTCCTCATCGTGCATTGTATTTTTAACAAAATTCAAGATCTGATTATTTAATTTATGTATTGTTTATTATTAATATTAATGACTAAACTCTTATCAATCCGTATCAATTTAGTAATCTCCTCAGAATCTCAGATCGGCAAGTACCTACGGTACGACCCAAATTCCTCTATGAGCTTTAGTCGTTCAATAATTGATTACCCCAAGTCTGGTGCATCTCCGAGTTCCCGGTACTTCGAACCTTGATGCATGGATACTGTACGTTAATGAGATTACGTAGCTATACGGGTTTCACTGGGATCTCAAGATGTGCGACAGCTACAGATTTGCATTGTCGGACAATTGGCCATACCATGCGAGGTGGTCACTTTGTCTCTGCCCTATCATAGTGCCAATCTAATGGAATATGATTATTAATAGACGGCATTGTGTTAACGTTCATATTATCCGTGTTCAATCCATAGACATAATTCTTGTCGTATTTCTTCACCCCGTCTGCATAACACTTCGTCTTCGCTTCTGTGGTCATGGTATGATTCAACAAGTATCGGCCGGATATTGGTAAGTTTTATATAACCCTTTCTACTTGAGTGGGAATTACTACTAGTTAAGTAAGAACAATGAACAGTACCGTGTGTAAAAAGTAATTACAAGCTTAATTCATTATAAGATCCAACGGTTACATTATAGTTACAATACATTTCTTTCAAAGTGACACGCATGGACTCGTGCTGTCTACCATTCCGTCCGCACGCCTCACGCTGGGTACTCGTCGAAGAATATCTATGTACCTATATACGTAGCCTTGACATGTGACATTGTAACTTTTATTGAGCTTATACGTAGTTTACCTTATATATGCGTTCCTTACTCATGTATTACTAGTGCAGGCGTGCGCAGCGGTGATTAAAAATTCACCTGTCTACGATTAGATGATGACGAGAGCTCATTGCGAAACATCACTTGTAATTTTGTAGCCAGAAGACAAAGCAGCAGGCGACAGTGGACAGACAAGTGGCTGGCACTGATCATGACATGTCATGAAGCAACTGATGTTATATTACGTTTTATGGCTTTGGCTACACCTGTAGGTTTTATAGAACAAAGATAAATTTTCCACTGTAAACAATATGCATTATATATGCAATATGCGTATATACCTAACAATATGCATGAGTTCGTGTGTCCAACATCTTAGACTTCATCATCACCTACCACCAGGATTTTTTATTTATGGACGGATTGCAATGAAACGAGCTTTAAATTTGAAATATATATATATATATATATATTACTGAAATCGATAAAACCCTTTGCGAGATTAGTGCGACCAAACGCAGAGACAAACTGGTAAAAATTCTAATAACTATTGTTTTGAGTTCTATTGCGTTAATAAGGGCCCCAAACAATATTTTTTTTTATATATCCTTCATGTACAGGAAGCGATCAGTGAAAATTTTATATGTATAGATTAACAGAACGAGAAAACCCCAGAGCCATAACAATGTAGATATGCTTTTTCTAAACAAAAGATAGTTTTTAGGAAGCGAAGCGAGGGCATTTGCTAGTTCATTAATAAATTGGTAGTTGGAAATAAGAACTAGTAGTAGTAAGTAGGAGCTATTACCTAATGGTTGTTTCAACTAATTTATGACATAAAATAGATAAAAGTTGATATTTTAATAAGCCTTTGCATTAAAACTGGAACAACGAGACCTCCCAATAAATCGCTCAAAATATTCCCTCAACGTAAAGTATTTTCTAGACACAAACATATATATATATATATATTTGATTTTAAATCTATTCATATAAACAAGGCAACACTCGGAGATATATTATTAGAGTAAATTATATAAATCATAATAATAATCTCAAACATTTTTCACACTTAAAGACAAAAAGGGATATATTAGTTCTAAAAGCGTTCTAAAGCGTTACCTATACGTCACCATACAATTATTGGTGCCAGTAAAGGTTGATTTTAATAATATATCTATCCTGTTCCGCTAGATTTTTGTATGTATGAATGCTTCCTTACCTTTCGATTGGAGAGCAAACACGTTTAAGTTAATTTATTGCAGCACAAAATTCAGTTATAGTTACTATATAGTAAAGTCTTTTGACCAACAACAAACATAAATAAATTAGATTAGATTGTATCAATCTAATACTAACAGGAATTCCGAAGTTAGACACCTGTTTTTGTGTTATTCATCAGTAGCAATAAAACTGTAATTGCTGTTAAGCGCCTTACCTTGTTTCATTACTATTTAAAAGTAACGATCGAGCAGATAAAAGTATTTTGATTTATTCAGTCGATAAAATGTTAACATCAATAGTATCTTTAACTGAGTGAATAATGCATTTCATGTTAAAAATACTTTTTTTATTACAAAAGGCCGAAAACACATGATCCACGGTTGATTTACTTCATCGCGTTTTTAAGTCTAAGTGAATCAATTTGATTGGACTGCGTATGTTTATTACTTATGCGGCTTTTCCCCAATCATTTGGTTAAAACAACCGAAATGAATAATGTACAGCATGGATTTCAATCAATATGAATCAGTTTGGATGAAGTAAGTATTTTTAGCATAAAGATTGTAAACTATCGAATGGGCTATTCACTCTGTTACGTAATTGCAGCAATAGACACTGTTGTTATTGCTGTTGATTGAGGTTGATGTAAAAAACATTTTTAAGACAATTGTCATATACATCTATACAAATATCAAAACTGTGACGAGACTGCGCATTTGTATGCATCTAACGAAAACCACCGGCCTGACCTCGATTCAACTTGGCACGTCGACCTTATGGCTCTGGACCTAATAAAAGCATCTACATAATAAAAATTAAAAACGGAAGCTCGGAATCGCAATCTTAATCATCTTTTTGTTGTCGTAAAAATTGTAGCCCGCCGAGGATGGTAAGAGTTCACGGCCGTACATACGGGGTTGTAAGACCAGGAGTGACGGCCACGTGTTACCGGCCGTGAACGAAGTGCTAAATTCAATCAATTTCTATGTGCAAAGAAAAACAAATGGGTTGTTCTTTGAAAAATATCATTTCATAAAAATTGTTTCATAAGTAAAAAACGGCTCTAAAACTTGCAATGACAAACACAGAGATGGTAACGATGTCAAAAATGTACGAATTTGTGAGGGCGCTTGACCCAAACACGGCCACGACAAACAAAACTCTGTCTGTCGAGTATGGTGCGAATGTTGCAGAGCAGCGGTTACAATGTTTCCCCGCGTCATATTACTTGCATACGCACATACTACGTGATTTATGCATCTTGCAGGAAAAACGTTTTATGTCAGCATAATAATAAATATTCTTTAGTTACGGATAAACTTATGGTTATCATAACAACTATATATTGTTATTCGTCACTGCAAACCTAATTTGAGATGACAAAGAGTTCAAAAAACTAAAACATAAATAAATATTATATTTTTGTTCATATTCTTTATTAGGAATAGTCATGCATAGCAAAAATATTACCCATTTTTTGTTTATGAAGCGACTAAAAGTTATATATAATTGTAGTATACAATTATAGCATATTTTACTTTACAATATAATTCTCAGTGCGTGAGGACAAGTTCTTCTATTTAAGCAATTAAAAAAGATAAAATGACTTAATTAAGAATAGCAGTTTTACTAATGAAATGCGCACATAATGAGAAGTTATTAGGCACACCATAATGCGCTTAGAGGGTAGATCACCAATTACTGAGTGAGAACAATGGCTATTAGACGCGACGAACGCGACGCGCACAGACAGCGGGGTGAAAAGGAAAACATTTTGTAACAAACCCGCGACTTAAGGCGGCAAAGGCCCCGTGCACAAAGGCTCACACTCCACAATTTTCTCGAAAAAAAAACCTTAGTGCGAGTGCAAACTGCGCCCGGAGTGCAATTCAAATGGCACCCGCACCTATGTACATGTTATTAAAAAAATGTGCCTTTGCCGTAGGTTTTAATAAAAAATAGTCGTCTCGTGCAACCCTTTGTCAGAACATCAGAGGAGCTTGTGCCATACCTCTATTAATGTGAGAGGTGCCTCCAAGATGCACAGGGCCGTATTCGCTCCGTTTTTTATTAATTAGCAACTGCTTTCGCTTTAAATAATTTGACTAGTCGACTTGTGCGACTCTAAACACAACATTGTGACCGCAATGGGATTGTGTCTGACCCCGTCGGAGCTTGCTTGATGTCAATAATACATGAATTTTTTTATACACGAGCATGTAATTATCGCTTTTTAAAATAGGAGAGCGGAAATATTAATGAGGTCTAAAGTGCTGGCAGCGAGTTCAGACTTAACTGCACTATCTACGCTTCAACGAAGTTTGAAGCTTGAAATTTTTTAATTTTTGTATTTCACGAATGAAATGTTTAATAACTTAAATGTTGCGTGAAAAACATCGTGTCCAACTATGAGCCTCATTCTGTTAATTTACATTAAATTTACATATAATATCCAAACAACACTAAAATTGTATTGATTAAAATATATAAGTACTTTATCTTTACCAACTAACTATCAAACCACCCTCGCTTCGTGTCGGAAAATCTACACCTTACGCTTACTAATAGCACCTGCATTGTTTTAGGACTGTGTTTTTGTCCTTCTATGAATCAGAAATATAATGGTTTATAACTTATTTATTTATGGACATATTGCAATGATACAAACTTTAAATATTGAATGACGTTTACTGAAATACATTAGTGAAAACCATAAAGAAATCCGTTAAGCCAATTCTGAGATGAGCGCGAACAAACGCACGGTTTTATTGCGTCAGTAAAGGCCCCTGAACAGCTCAACTCATATATTCTTCATGTACAGAAAGTGATCGGTGAAAATTTTATTATATGTACACAAAAATTCAGAAGTTAATCATTTTTGTATAAACACCTCAGTACCAAAATTTCGATATAAGATAACATCACTAACAATATTAGACTTTAATACCACTTCCCGTCAATACCTTATTGACTAATTTTATGTAAAAAAAAGTTTAACATTTAAATCCGAAAAGAATACTGCGGCCGATTTTGTGGTGTTCAAAGCTCGACCCTGTATTGCAATGAGCGATCCCCGTCGGTTTTTCTATGTTCCCTATGAATGAATGGGAACAGAACTAAGATCCTTTTTCGTGAAAGGCCGTCACATCTCGACATTTGCGTTGGTCTCACAATATATTACCTAGAACACACACCGCCGGCGTTGAATGAAGACTGCACGCGCTTCAGTGGAATCCATTTTACACAGACGCTTAATTGGGGATAGGGTGGCTAATGGGTAATAATGTTATTGGCACATATGTTGATTTTAATTAACTCGCCTTTGATTGCTATATTCAAGGTCATCCAAACGTACTGGTTTATAAATTCACTTTAAATGTAACTGATATAGGGGGTTCGATGCCGATGTAATTTCGAAAGATAACTCATTAATTCCATTAAAACGGAATTATATTCGAAAGAATATTGAAAGTGGTTCACAGAAAAATATTAATCACACCGCAACGTTGCTGTTACCCGTATACGAGTAATAAACACCTACCCCAGTTAAGTCGAATCCTAAACGGTTCACGTAATAGTTCAACAACGATACCTGTTCATAGCTACAGCGTCAAGCACTCACTCTAGAGATTTGCATGTAAAACGATAACTCACCGGATATACCAGTAATGATAATGTTTTTTCATNNNGGGGGGGGGGGGGGTCATACAACTTGCAGCATTTTTCATTCGACATAATCTTAACGCGTGCTTTGTATAAACGGAGACATCACCGCTCCGTCGACAGAAATTAATCTTTAACAGCTCTATAATAAAGTTCACAATAGCACTAGCTCGTTTTCCACACATCACTTAAGATATTAATGAGTGCATCCGTAATAGGCGAAACATACATATGAAATTCAAATTTGTAGCGCGGGTCGGGAGCGAGCTCTTCTGCATATTTTAGTAGGCAGCGGAGTGTGAATTAGAATCTTTTGTTAGCATTTAGAACGTCAGTGTGTAGCGCAAAACAATTGTTGGCGCGTCACGCCGATACGATATCGATACAGTTTTGGCACGCTCTTTTCGCTCAGAAGGCGTCGCGCGCAACCGACAGCTCAAGCGATCCGATTGATCTCGGATAATCCCGAACCCCTCGCACCCACGGTCATAAAATGACAACGCGTATGAGGAACAGTCCTTGTATGATTGCCCAAATATTTTTCTTTTATCACTGTACAGTGTGTGCTGTAGCAAGTAATTATTACTGTTTACGAGAAACGCACTTTTGAATATTTAAAGGGATTCAATAAGAATACTAATCAACGACAAAAATTAATTATAAATAAAGGCAGGATAATTATATAAGTGCATTATCAAATATCGGTAGTGGTGTTATTTGACAAAACTCTTGATCAGATGCTGACAAGGATTTCTGTGAGTGTACAGATTATTTTTGTAGACGGCGTATAATCTACTTCACTGTATATACAGAAGCAGGTAAAGAACAATTCGATTAGCAAAATGATCAAAGATTTATAGTTTCTATAGAAAAAGTAATTAGTGAGAGCGAAAGAAAGGCCGGGCGCCGGAAAAGTCATTGGACATAATTCATAACAAACAGAAATAACGGGAAGTTCGTCCGGCGCGGGTAGGCAATGAATAATTCTCTAACTGCGAACACCCTTCACCTCCCCCCTCTGACGTCCCAGTAGGGGCACCGCGAAAAAAGTGCACGACCCGGCCGAGTTTTATAGTCCGGGGAAAAATAGGAGGTAGCCAAAATATCTATATACGGCACATGCAAAAAGTAGAAAAAACTACAATCCCGCTCGAATGAATAAGTGAGTGGACCCTCATATAGAAAAAGTAAGGCAACAAAAATAAAAAGCGTAGCATGGGGCTGCGGTTCTAGGGGACGGAAGGAGGGAGTCAGCTCGAATCTCGCCTGCTCTAGCCGCAAGCTGGTATACCGGCGCTTCGAGACGTCACAACCACGCAGCTACGACTGCTACTACAACGACTGTTACGGCCGCCACTACGACCGATACTACCACTTATATGAGGACACAACCCGCCATGCGTTGCCGCCACGTATCACTGCAGCAACTGTATAATATGATGATCTACATATTAAATACCGCAGTTGCAGTTGCAAGTGTGTTTGAACCACAAAATACACAAATGGTATTAGTAAATGTTATACACAATAAATTGTTTTTTTTTTATGATTACATACAACAAAATGAAACACTTATAATCATTCTTAAGAGTATTTCAGGAATGGATAAAGATTACATAGACGTCGATCAAACGTGAAAAGTAGATCGAAATCCGCGTAAATACGAGTACACGATGCTACAACGTTACGAAATTTTCTGACGAACGTACGAATGTCGGCCCTTTTAGGTCGAATAAACTTTGTCAACTTGCCAACTCTCGTTGTGACTGAGGAAAAAACACAAGTCGACGAATCGTTTTTCAAAGTCCACTTTTACATGAATCAAATTCGGTGTGCAAGTGAAACGGCTAGCTAGTAACGATTTGTACACACACATTTACATGTGTGTAACCGGTCACTACCGACATCTGAAAGCGAATCAAAAATTAGCAGTGTTGCGTACCTAACATATGTATGACTTAATCGTAAATTTTCTAGTAATGGAACGTATTATATCTCATCCATAGCATCAATTTTATAGAGCGGCATTGCTGAAGGTAAGATGTAGATAAATATATTTTTACAATGTTGTCATTCCACGAATTGAAAACATAAAGTTATTTGAATTGATCCAAGTAGCTTTTTCTTCTCCACGGCAGAATATCACGTGATTCCGAGCCATGAGTACTAATATCAGGTGGTTCCAAACCATGCGTACTAATGTCAGGTGGATCTGAGCCATGCGTACTAATATCAGGTGGTTTCGACCCATGCGTTCTAATACCAGATGGTTCCCATCCATACGTACTAATATCAGGTGGTTTCGGCCCATGCATACTAATATCAATATCAGGTGGTTCCGCCCCATCTGTACTAATATCAGGTGGTTCCGCCCCATGCGTACCAATATCAGGTGGTTCCAACCCATGCGTACTAATTTTGTACCACTTTACTGATTATACGTTCAGTTTAGATACCACATAAATTTGAATCTTAAGCCCAAAGCAACAGAAGATCTTTTGAGTATTTGCGATATCTTTACTCCGTTTTTGAATATTTTTAATGGGAATAATATCTTACTTAAGCGATGTTTTAAATACCTATTTATTAATACTTGCAGGTTCTGTACATTAAAGAATACGACAACTCGCCCACTCGTAAGACACAGATATCTCTGGGTCTCTTTCAATTACGAACGTACCCATATTACCCCGTACACTTTAATTTAAAACAATAAAACTATCACGAGAATCATAAATTTTAGTTTGAAGAATTTATTTTCGAAGGCGTGCACTGGCCGCCATCACAAAAATTTGTATGAACAAATTCCATCTGTCGTAATCATAATATATTAATTATGTGAACCAACTTTTTTGTTCTGAAACAATATCGTTAACTTAAATTATTTTGTGTTTGTAACTTAAATTATACTGTTATAAATAAACATTCACACACTCACAATCCCATTCCAACAAAACGATACCCTGTCTCGTTGGAAGTATGGACGTACACAAAAATGACATATTTTGTAATTCCAAACATTTATCTATTTTTGTACTTTTTTAACTAAACATATAACTTTTGTATGTAAGTGAATATGAAGGTATTAAAACAATTATTAACATCAACATTAAGGTGAAGTTGAAATTTGATTACAGGCATTAAATATTTTCCGTAGGTGGCAACGGATTACGTGCAAGTTTGCTCGAACGCGTCATCGCTAATACTCAAATCTGTACCACGACTACTATACTTAAGCTTAGTCATTAAAATAATTCGCTTTTATTATTCGCTATTAGGTGAAATGAAACACTGTGCATTACACATACAAACAAACTATGGTTCATATTATATATTGTCTATGAAAAACCTAAGTACCTACTAAAAAAATCATCATCGGTAGGTATTAATAATACGGTAGTACCCTGAAATTTCAATAGCAAATCTGTAGAATAACTTAATTATTGTATTGCTTAGATTTTTGAAGATCAGCTGTGTAATTCACGGAATTTACAAATGACTGTCGGATATTTTTTCACAGTATGTTAAGGGTAAGTATCTATTAAAGTTATTTTAAAACCTATAATACCTACTGAAATCATCTATAATATTTACCTACTTATTTTCATAATGGTATGTTAATTTTTTATATTAAGTTTTTTCTATTAGTTCTTTTAATAAATAATATTTTACACCGCCGTCCATAAAGGGCCGACACATTTTTAAAGCCGAACTAAAAAGCGTTCCTCATAACAGAATTTTTAATTTTGTAAACAATTCGAATTGGAAAAATGTTTGTTAAAAATATTTTATCAACGCTAAACAAACGTTACAAACAATTTACGAGTTGTTTTCAATTAAGCAGCGCGTGAACATTACTTTTTGTTACGCAACAAACTTTTATTTTGTTACAACGATGATAATCAAACTTGCTACTTTTTCTTATATTAACTGTAGGCGTTGAAAATGAAGTGCAGTGACGTCACGTTGTAATTTTTTACAATTCGCAGTTAGTAAAGAGAAAAAATATTTATAACGAATAATGAAAGTCGACACCTGACCGCATCGTCCGAGAGATGTAACTCGCGCTGCCAACTTCATTATAAATAATTAAATCTAAGTACGGGCTTTTTTAATTAAGCATTGTGAGCGCTTTTTATTTCTACCTACTACACGTATGTGTAGTCGAATCAATTCATTCATCTCGACGCTACATTACGCAATTATATCAGGGGATGTAGTGAGTCGGAGACTTTCTTTTGTTGGATTCATGTGGTGGCCATTGTTTCTGCTGCCTTTGCGGTGGTCGGTTGGGTTTATGGCTTTAATAAAGTGATTAAATATCATGGCATGTGACGCCGGCCCGATGCAGGGGAGTTAATTCAAGGCTCGCGTTCCATTTCGGTCTCGCGTAAGATTCGCGGGAAGTTCGATGACTCCTTCGCTTGAATTAGCGATTAGAATAGGCATATACGCAGCAATACAGAAATCCCCGATATTAAGCTTTATGACAGGAGCAGTAACCGCCGTCTGAATTCTGAACATAACAACAACTACTAGTAATAGGAGCTATCATAGTTTGACGGCTTGTGTCAACCTAGGTCGATGTTTTTGGGAGAGGCTTGGATGAGGGATCGTTATGGGAAAAAATTCTCGAGCGTTTCCTTACTCCGCAGTGGAGTGGAGGCTTATTAAGTCAAGGATCCTAGTAGTGTTATCACTTGCAGCACTTGTGATTGTGATGATAACCAATCCATTAATAAAATCGCACTTGCGCAATATGATGGAGAACACTTCAGGCCACTTTAATTTCGACGAGAAACTTCGTTCGGCAGGGCACTGCTGAAGAATGATTAATTTATAATAAATCATATAAATCATTGTAATAAATTATTTATTTATAATATTTTATATGTAATATAAAAATATTAGATAACTAATAAGTAATTGAAGAAAATTTTATGTGGAAAGGTTGTGAAATTATTATAAACGTATCACATAACTATTTTACATAATATATTATTAAGATGTAAATGGCAAGTAATCTATTGTAATAATATTAAATAATACACATATTCACAAAAAATCCATAGCGAAAGGATAATCTAATTACCGAGATTAAGTGGGCACTTAATTAAGTCGATTTGACATGCAATCAATTTAGGAATACGAGAACGTGCACTGTTGGCGACAAACAATGGCTCTTATTAGTAAAGTAAAAACTTTCTATAAAAATTATAGAATTTTATGTTGATTGCACCGTTAGATACAATGGCTCCCGTGAGCCACGTAAAACTAGTGTTAACAACTATATGCTCGTATACGAAGCAAAGATATCAAAAAGAAAAATCTCACAAGAAACTACATTATGTAGCCTAACAAATATTTTTAAATTTTATTCCGAAGTATTCATAAAAATAGACACCAAAAGTCACGGAGTACCTTTGACCTCAATTTTAAGACCCAAAAAGAAGTGCTCCGAAAAGTCAATATTCTTCTTATTTTAGACTAAAATATGAGAAAAACAGCATGTTTCACGAGACAAGCCTCAACGTAAAAAACTTAATATTTTATACACGGTTAATATCTTATACCTTTATATATGGACAAGAATTATGATTTTGCCTTCCTACACCTTTCCTTTTGCCGAATATTTATCGGTATTTAAAAATGCGATAAATTATCTCAGATGACATTTGATTCGGGAGTTTGTTTCTGGAGATAAGAGCAGCTGATAAGTTAAGTATTACTACGAACATTATCAAGGAAGTGTTGCCAGCATCTAGAGTAACCTTCCAAACGATTTCATTTATATGTGTTCAATTTCGTTTAATTTCTTGTTAAATATATTGTTTATTCCTTCAGGTAAGGAGTTGAAAGCATAAATATAGTATCTTACCCACGTGCCAGAAATTGTAATATATTAAAGGATTTAAAGGATTTTTATTTGCACACAAACTAAAAATTACAGAAAATACAATAAATTTCTAAGTAGTCAATAAATAAGTGCATATTAATCTCTGGTATCCATGCTAAGATCAAACTTGTGTTATCTGTCAGTGACATTTTCACAGTAAGAATTTCTACTGGTGGGGACGGTTAAATTTTACATGAAATACAATGTTGCACGACAAAATAATGAGGAGAAAAAAGCCTTATAATTATTTTTTATATTTATAATGTATATATTTGTATAGAATGAAAGTTAGTGAATGCGCGCTTGCTAGTGTGTGTGATATATAGATGTATTGGTAACCATTAAAAAATCCTCAGAAATAAATGTATACTTGTATAAATAAACACCCATACACTCATACACCCATTCATCGCCGCAATATTGTCTGTGTCTTAAATAGAAATAATTTTCACGTATTCGGTCAGCTAAATGTATGCCCCAGCTGAGAATCGAAGCTGGAACACTTCGGAAGACAGGGTTATCAGTGTTACTGTGACTCTATTGTACCGTGAACCTACATTGATATATTATAAGGGGTGTGTGTCTAAAAGTTTTCAGTTATCTGTTACATTTATTACAGCTACGATACCAAATCAATCCTAATACTTTGTCCCCACATCATTTTTTATTGCACTTTTTTTTACATTAGCGGCCCGTGCCGGACTTCTTTCGGGTTCAACAATTAACTATTATACATATACACTTTTACGTCAGTCTATGTCAATCCGGAATAATGTACCTTTGAAATGGTAAAATAATTTTTCAAATAGATGTCATGGTTCCAGAGATCAATTACCCTTCGCACATACACAAACTCACAAAATTCGCGTTCTCTCTTTATAATATTAGTATAGATATATATGTCAACAACTGTGTTTAAAAAGTATACTACAAAGAATTACAGAGTTGTTATTACCGTTCTTTGCACGTCAATGACAAAGATTCACCGACGTATGTACGAAAATTAAAATGTTTCATGTCAGAAGCGTGAAATAAAAAGTGTAGCCTTTAATTTTCTTCGTCCATCAGAAGCTGTCGACCTTAGTTAGGGATAGGTATTTATTATTTTGTTCGTTTTCCGTTTAGTTCAAAGTCATTTAAAATTAAATCGATGAATGGTTTTGATTTTTTTTTACGTTAACACACTCACACCCCCGCATTAGGATTCCCTGTGTCGCGGGTGGCGTGGACATACACATATATGACATCACAAACACCCATGACCCGAGAACAAATATTTATCTGTCAGATAAATGTCTGCCCCGGCCGGGAATCGAACCCGGGACCCCTAGCTCGGCAGGCAGGTTCACTACCAACTGGGCTATGGGGTCGTCACTCGAAATGTAATTTGTAAATAAAGATTAAATATGAAAGATATTTCATTTTGTTACAAAATTGTTCTTGGAAATTTATGACGAGCATTTGTGGTTTGTGTAACATTAAAAAGAGAGAAGGACGTTAAAATTATAACATAAAAAAATGGGTTTTCATCGTTCGATAGCACTTGTTCTAACGTGTACGTACGTTGGTAGTCGTCATAGGAAGGTTCGGGAACATGAATATATGGATTGGCCGTTAACTCTGATGCCGTTGCAATTTGGCCGTTGTGGACGTTCCAGGTCTGCTCTTTTTAAGGTTCATCCGATGGCCACTAATATATATTATTTACAAGCTAATATTAGTTGGCAACAACTTCGATGGTAACAAATTAACTAGAAAACTTACTCGTACCTCAAGTTCTAACTCACAAAATATACAAAACAAACAACAAAACCAAAATATTCAGGATTCGCCAATACGCGCCGACGTAAAGTGTGAAAGTGGGCTACGATGCAGACGGCGGCTGAACAGAATCGGGAAACCAACCCACGTCATTAAACCCGCCGCGACAGGCAGACACCTCTGAAGAATGTGCTCTTAATAAGTCATCAGCTAAGTAAAACCCCCGCGAGGTGCCGAGAAAGGGTGTGAAGCGTGGGAGGGGGGTTGTAGCGGCGCGGTGTTCGCACAAAAATGACACAAAGTATAAAATCTGCATACAGTAATGGGAGTAGTAGCCTCTGAAAGGCTTGCGGCGTGCGGGGATCAAAGGTGGGCGCACCACGTTCTACGCACGGAAAGCATTATTTTGTTGCGTAATTACTGACTTCGTCACCTCGGTGTTTATGACTCATTATTTCGTATATCGATATAAGCTAGATTATTACATTTTTGAATTGCAACTAATGGCAATCGAGATACTTTGCTTTAACTTCGCGAAGCTATTGTATTGTCATTACTATTAATTAAAAACGAAAAATCGAGACACTGATAGTGTTAGGCAAATAATAATTTAATATAATATTTCGTGTGTATTTTATAATACTATTATCAATTATCAATAATAAACAACTTTATTTTTATTGTTACAAAGATATTAGGTTGTCGACAAATGTAATCTTGTAAGTATAATCAGCATTATAATGCATGATTGTTGTTAAATTATACAACTGTCGATATGCTCGAAATACATTTTTTTTGGAAATTAAAGACATGCCACTGTTGGCTATAACCCATAAGCGGGCAACTGTAGCATAGGCGTGTTTTTGTTTTTTTTTTGTTTTTTGTTTTTGTTTTTGTTTTGGTCTTCGTGTTTATTAAGATCGAAAACACCTTATAACACGCTCGTTGCGGATTGCCTTTTTAATGCAACCACTCATAAATGTAATACGTGAATAAATAAAAACCGGAGCGTCTCTGACGTGCTGAACAGAAAGCAAACGAGAAATTCGCTTGCCAACTAGAACTCCAAACATCCACCGAAGTACATTAGAACTGTTCTTTAAGAAACCTTAGGTTTGTACAAAACTCATGGAACTTTTAAATGTTTTTATTGAAGTCAGTCAGCACCAGCCGCTTAGCTGTAAAAAGTTCATTTGTAAATTAAACTAAAACATTGCTTGCGGTAAGTCTAAAAGGATATAAGGGGGTAGTCAAACAACATTGAAGTTCTTTCAACCACCCACGTCTTTCTACGTACATTAAGTGCAGAGCGAACGGTGCAGTTCTACTTACATCGTTTTACGTTGTAAGCATCAATTGTTTCCATTTAACACCACGGTTCACTTTCAACCTCATCATCCGTCAGAGCGAGACGGTTGTATTTTTCTATAACATGTAATATCGGCACAACAATACGCTGTTGAATCCCCGTAGATATGGAGGAACAACGCGATCGTAACGTTTAGAAGTTGGTCTACGTGGCGTCGAGTAATATAACTCCTACTTTCTCGTTGTGATAACGCTTTGTTCGCGTTACAGGGAATTATGATTGCCCCCATCCTCCCAGTATTATATCCCACAAGTGTTACTCCCCGCCACTCGAAAACAAAACGCTTAAGAACTTTGTAAGTGCGCGGCGTCGGTCATTGTGAGTGAAATTCCATTCGTTCTCTTTACTTGGATTCGCTAATAAATTATTGCCTTCGTATTACGCCACGGCGATGAACTTGTAAGCGTCGTGCGATACAATTTATGATTTTTGTTCCGTCGTATTATTATTCCCAGTTTCGACGTATTGAGACGCAGAGCGGTTTCAGATCCGTTCCCGGATCCCGTTCCGTGCGGGTTTTTAAAAGTTATGGAGTTGAAAACTTTCAATTCAATACTGAATGTTTATAGAGATCGAAATGGTTAATTAACGGTACACAATTAACTACAAATAAGTTATGTATAAGAGCTTACTGCATTTGTTCAGAAGTTATTAATTATACGGAATCATAATAAGCTTTGTTAACGTCCACAAGATAAATCATACGTTAGCTCCAAATAAATATAACGTACGTCAATCCCAGCTTTTATAGTAATATCACTAATTTTAGCAGCTCAAAGATAAAGAAACATGTCCCTTAAATTCATTAATTACGATGACTTTTGAATTTTTCAATTTCCATAACGTTGAACATCTCGAAAACAAATCGAGATCGAAAAAAACTCTAACAAGTATGAACGTGAAAGCTTCAATACGAAATCGCTACTGATCAAGTGTCGCGTCGACGGATACAGTTGGAAAAATAAATTATCCGCTATAAAAACGAAGGAGAGCAATCGAGACCAATTACAAATTGCGAATCAAAACCACAGTTAACCGTTTGGAGTGGTTAAAATATGTAATACTTTAATGAGGTTCGCACAAAGTCTCAATTGATCGTCGATTGAACTGAGCGCGAACTAAACTAATTGATTGCATTTGCTCGCTTAGGGGTTTGGTCCACAACCTGCGAGTAACGAGTTTGAAAGAAAATAAATTTATGTAATGTCCATTTGTCATAAGCGACAAGGTTCTTAGTCTTGCACTTACTGACAATGTTACTCAATAAAATACATTTTATTGAAATTGAAGTGGATTTAACCTTAAATAATATATTTTTAATATATCAATATTTTTTATGATATGAGGGTGTTCCAGAGAAGCTAGAGACAGCTTTTATAAGTTAGTACGTTCAATATCTTAGACTTCATCATCGCCTACCATAAGGTAGGATTAGTGTTAAGCGTTATCTTTTTATTAGAAAAATATCAAGTTTATTTTAATGATTCAACAAATGATACCAGTAATTATCATAGTTGCAACGTGTATTCACGATACACTTTGAGAATACTTTAGAATACTAAACAAAACTTAGAAATATTGTTTTCTATTCTAAAGTTAATAAATAAATTTTCAAATGATTTTTATGTACATAGGTGTTGAAAAAAACGAATAATATTTTTTCCTCTTAAGCTCTAACGCTAAAAGAACGTATGAAATTTTTAAAACACCTGATAAAAATATGTAACTGTTTCAGTGCAGTAACTATGAAGTGAACCTACACTTTGCAATATATTTAAATTATATTCAAGATAATATGTAAGCGTCACTCAAATAATATTTTGTGAGCGTGTAAAATATGTTGGAACGTTTCACTTACTTAATTGTCGCTTGCGGTAGAACAGGTTGAATTTCCGCGAGGTGGTGGTTCTTACTTGAACAGGCCTGTCACGAGTTAATAGAGTTTACGTAATGATGAAAAGGTTTCGCTACCAACAATTTGATGAGAATTATGTTCGTGTGAATTTTTTTACAAAAATAACCGTATGATATTTAATTATTTGTCGATTAGGAATAACGTATGCGTTTATAGTACAAACATTGAAATTAATATCACAAAACGACCTCACAGATATTATGTATTATTATTATCATCTAAGGAATTGTCATTTTATTTTTACCTTGCCATGTGAAGTTACTTCATCACCTACACTAATAATAAAATTGTAAGGAAGCTAAATCTATAGATCAAATATTTTTTTGGAAATAATGTACGAGTAGATAGCCTAATTTGTCAATTTAGTCTAAGCATATTTTTTCTGTCTGTAGGTATTCGTATGATATTAAAATCATAATAAAATATTTGGCCGTATTGGGGTGGCCTAGAATACTCCCCCCAATCCCAAGCTGGTAGAAAAGGGTGGTAGAAAGGGGCGACAGAAGCCAGTCTGCTTGATGGTAGGGCTTTGCATAAGGTTTATATTATCAGTATTATTATTAAGTCATTAATATTATTACTGGTATTATTATCTTTCCGCGAAACTTGCCTGGCTAGCTACCACCCTCCTGCTTGAGTCAGCTGCCAAACGATTAGTCGTGTTCCGGCTGGGGGCTTGAGAGCCAGTACCTTTCTTACCTTCTTCTCATTTCCTGGCCGACAACGCATCGGTGATACCTTTGGTCTTCCTGATGTCCATGGGCGACGGTGACCATTTACCATCAGGTGGCTCGTCTGCTCGTACATATGTCGGCTTTTAAAATAAAAAAAAAATAAAAAAATTTGCAATGCTACTGCTTATATAAAAAAAATATTTCAAAAAATGTCAGAATGTATAGAATATTTAATTTTAATTAAAATGTTAATAAAATTATTCATGCTTTTACATTTACGAACCAGCACCAAAGTTTCGTTAGGCGCGGATTGTATTTTTTTACATAAAATAAGTTAACGCTTGACAATTATTACTTATGTACCTGTCACAAACAATCGAACCCGAATTCGAAGCTCATTCGCCTGACTACTCACTACTCACTAGACCCGTAACTTTACTCTGCAGACAGCGACACCACCTACCTACATGAAGGATCTTACGTATTTGTAACTGTTTTTTAATGTTCTCAAACATAACATACTAATTCAACAATGTTATTGTGAACACTTGTTTAGATTTTTATCAAGTAAATATTTTAACAAAAAAAAACCGACTTCGATGTCGTGAATATGAATTTCTTGGACCTATTTTATCTTTCTATTTTCATTTATTTCTATTTTTCACCCACAGGCTGTTATTTTTTCTTCAACCTTAAATAGGTCCAAACGGGAAGTATACCTTTTCAACTAAGAAAGGAATATTCAAAAAAATTCAGAACCTCCGATTAAAAGTAGTAAGTACGTAAATAAATATATTTTTATTTTGTTTTGAAACCACTGTATATTATTATATTGATGCAGCCGCAGAATAATCTCATCAGTTAAGTACACTGCTACGGATAATAAGAGTACCGACATTCTTTGACATCAGTTGATTACCAATTCAAAACGGAGACTAGATTGAGTTGAGTTTAATTACAGAGCACACTTGATGGGGGTACTGAATTAGTAACAAGCGACATTCCCCGTTCGAGAGGTCTTCGCTTTCGTTGCATTTAGAACAGACACTCAATAATATATTGATTGTATCAAGTTTTTTCAATTTTTCCAATGTCTTCTAATTAGTGATCAATATTATGTACTACATACATTTATGGAATTGGTATTGCACACCTCAAGCAATACATAAATAAGAACAGACGGTGGATAGAATTGAGACACACGGCACAAGCGAGATCTTCATACTGCTCTCCTACGCTCGATTTTAGGCAACATCCGAACCTTCTTTATTTTATATTTTATAATGATGCATACTAAAAGTAGTTTGCGATATCAATTTTTAAATCCATTTTTTTTATAATCAAGTAAAATTGACAGTGCTTTTTATTAATATATAACTACAAAAAATACTGTAAAATATTTTTTTAATTATATCATCAGGTCACCTTTAGTTTAAGTAAAAAATATTTGCAACTCAAAAGTTGAATACATTAAATAATAAAGTTAAATTAAAACTCACAATGTTAAAACTAACAGAAGTTTTGTATAAAACAATTATGTGCTACTCCAGCACTACGCGTTCTGAAAATGTTATATTTTCATAAAATTGTATTTCGATCATCATTCTCTGTTAAAATATTAAATGAAATGCAATAATAAATTGTGCATTAATGAAAATAATATTTGAAGGCCATTTACGTTGTAATTAATTTTGTTTTCGATATTTTACGAACACTGTGAATTTTATAACATTAAGCCTTTAATGTTGATGAATAATATGAACCTCCTCCAAAATATTTGCTTCATTACAAAGCTTTATTAAAGCTGTGAGAGTGTTGTGTAAAATATATTATTTGATGGAAAAGCGTGACGTATCGTTTTAATTACATTTCATAAAAGGTATCCAAATGAGTCATTAACAGTTGTATCTTTCAAAAAAGACTATTTGATTTTAAGGTTAAATATTAATAATTGAATAAACTATTTGTAACTATCACGTGAACAGCGACTTCTTAGTCTGAAACGTGACTTTTTGTTCAAAGTTGAACTTATGTTAAACATATGTAGTACTTAATGTTGTAAGGAGTTTAAAGAGGTGTTATTAAGACCGTTTCCACTTTTGCATAGAGTTAAAATTCTAATACCTAACACTCACCACAAATATAGGACAGTTACAGGACAGTTCTTGTATTTATTAGTATGTTATATTTCATATTTATTACATATTAGTGTACTCGTGTATATATAAAAACATGTGATTGAAAGTAGGTCTCCTGTTTGGGATCACAGTTCCAATCTAGCACGTACCTCTAAATATTATATGCTATGTGTGTATTTGAAATGATCATTGACTGTAGTAAAGGGATACATCGTAGATGATTGAACCTGAGTTCATTCACAACGTTCTCAGAGGAGCAGGAAGACTGCCAACCCGCTCTCAAGGCGGCAGTTACGCTAAAATCATCCTGAGAGAAGCACCGAGGGTAGTGATATTAATAATTTATAATTGAGATATCGCGTAAACCTCCGTTTGTGTTTTCGGAGTATAAAAAGTAACCTTTGAAAGAGTCCTGATATTTAGTATGCTATAATTACATATTCGGCGTCAATTATTCAGCACGTGTTCCCGTCGGCCAATAACAAGTCATTAACGAAGAATCGGCGACGAACGAACAAATTATTAGGTGCATAAATAATTCAAAAATGTCAAACATTGATCGAAGTAGCTGTACGTTTTTTAATTGGTCACGTCTAAGTATTGATTTTGTGAAAACACCCTCGGCAGGAGTCGGTGGTCGGCCATAAAAAAAATAAACAGCATTATATTTCGGCGTTCGGCTACGTAACGATTGTGTAACTCCCTCTCGCTTCACTTTCTTCGTCCTTTTCTTTTTAATTCGGTGTATTTTTATTTGCTATGATAAATTGTAACTGAGTTTGTGGTGGGAGGGGGGATGACGGTTCTCCCCTCCCACGCTGGTGATGCGACTCTTTTGTTTCGGTAATTTTTTATGTCTGGTGTTGCGCTTAATTGCGTGGTGCTTTGCGGAAGTTTATTGTGGCGATGTGGGTCAGAGAGAACCATCCGACGGGCGTGACCCGCTTACCTTGCCATTGCATCGGCCTTTGGTTCACCCTTTCTGTTCGCAATAATTAACTTACAGATATTTGAGCCAATACAAATCCACCCGTTATGCTACCTACCGAGAATGACTAGACGGCAATTTATTTATGACTGATTATCACATGATACAAGCATGGAGCATACATATATGTAGTTAATTTTTGTGTTAGATAAATGTTTATGTTTAAAATATATTTTGGAGTACTGACGCATTTTCTTTACCATGACTATCCGTATTTTTTAACGCGATTTCAGCATCAAATGACTTTAAAAAAATTTGGTACAAATTTACAGTTAAAAGAACTATGAAAAACTATTCAAAATATTTAATTTGATTATAATTCTTCCTAATGAACGGACATCGCTGAAATACTTCGTGGGTCGTGGTTTGGCCTGTAAACTGCAATATACGAAAAATTTTACACCGGAAGCGAATCGTAGCGAACTCCTAGACAATTCAATTATTGGCTCTGTATATTGAAATTGAAATCGAGACAAGGTTATTGGAATAACTAATAAAACTTATATTAATAGCACCGGTGGTCGATAAAAATAATAGGTCGAATAACTCGGAAGAGCTCAGGCCGAGCGGTCCTTCTAAAACATTGCGGTAAACTTTAAACATCGTACATCGGTAGCTATCTACATATATATGTAGTATGTTAAATGTATTGACGATATAATAATATTAATTTTAAAAATATTATTGCCCTTCACAATAAATACTTTTAAATCATACTTAAACAAGAGCCGATCCTGCCGTTGACATTAATTAACTAATTGTTACCCGTGACTGCGTGCGCACGGTGTGCTTCAAGTTATACGATATTTTAATTGTAAATATCAATTTAACACAGCTCAATTTAAACAGTAAAAACTGAAAATGTAATTGTAGTCATAGGGAGATCAGTAGTTATGCTTGTAGAAAAAAAAATCTGTCATAAACAGATTCGGCTATTTTATTTTTTATTATATTCATGGAAGTGATCAGGGAATGACGATGGAGTCGGTTCTCTGTCATCACAAAGATATTTACATCACCCTCGAGGTACTGCGTACGAAATGCGTTCCCATTATTTTACATAGCGGCTCCCCAGTAAGCTTAAACCATGAAAATGTCTGTGCAAAAAAATATGGTTCTCAAAATTGACTAATTGTTAAACATTAGGATATTAAAAGTTTGTAATTAATTTATCCATGAATAAGTGTTGATAAATTGATAAATTTATATGTTTACATTAAGCAATTTATCTATAGATATAATAAACCAGTGACAATTTTTTTTTACATGGAACACTTAATACATACTTAATAATATTTTATATTTTATTAGCATAACACCTAACATTATATTTTAAGAGAACATCCGTTGACACTTTCCTCGTATTCATTAGACACTATTTTCTTTAAAAAATAACTTAACCATATTTTTTATATCTTCTTCTTCTTCTTCTTCACGTGTCATCCCTATCAAGGAGCAATCAGCAATTATATAAACCAACTTATCTGTGCTTATAATATAATTCATGACATTCTTCTTCTACTTGGACCTTTCGTTCCTTTCATTTTACCTTTTTATTTTGTTTATTCAAACTAATATTTATAACAATTAATCCATTGTTGACGTCCGCACAAGGCGCTGTAGGGGAATATTTTTTAACCGGCATCACAAAGAAAGAGGTTCCATATTCATCTATATATAAAAGTGAATGTATGTGTGTGTATGTACGAGTATGTTCACTTAAAACTCGAGAACCGTTGGCCCAATTGATATGAAACTTTGCATACATATAATGAGCGATATGACCGCTCCGATGAACATAGTTACGTTAGTGCCGGATAGGGGGCGCTGGTGGCAGTGATGTTTATCTTTTGAACCATTGGTCGAATTGATATGAAATTTTGGATATATCCATGTGGTAGCATTGGAACACAAAAATAAACTAAAACACTAACAGTCACATAAAACACATTGTATCCGCGCTGGTAATCCGACATGTTTATTTGTTTTTGCTCAAGATGGCAAAACCAATAATATTGTATACCCAAGTACTTTACAATAACAAAAATTATAAACAATAAAAAATGTTTTTAATTTACGTGTTATAAATGGTGGATTTTAGATAAAGGGAAGCGCACCGGGCATCAGCTAGTGTGTATATATTTTTCATGTTTGTATAAAATTTTACCCGGTTACATTTTTTTTATTGTATAAAGAATGTCGCGGATTTATTCCTTATTAAATATGGCGATCGACTGATGATGAGTTACGAAGATAAGGAGACCGAAAGTTTAATGTTAAGTTAATGTTCTGAAATATTGCAGGTGTGTGGCAGCACCTTAACAAGTTTTTCCGCCATAAAAAGTATTTTCGATTACGACCCTGATTATAAGTTAAGATCATACCAAATTTCATTAAATTCGGTCCATTACTTTGAAAGTTTTAGAGAAACGTACAATCAGACACTCAGACCAACTTAAATTTGAAATAAAAATAGCACCCCTTAGGGTAAAAAACAGGAACGAAACCAAAAAATTTATCTTCTTCAAATTGAAGTTGTTTTTTTTTGTTAAAATAATTACTTCTTGTAAAAATTTTCCAGGTTCAGATCTTTTCATCGTTACTGTTTTATTATATGTGTAGATATAGACAACTTAACCACATGGTTACGAATCCTATGATAACTAAACGTTATGCTAGGCTATAACCAACTATATCTAACTATAAGTATATTGTAATAAAAAGTATAATATATTTTTCTTAATGTACCTAATATGTAACATTTTCATATTGTAATATAAAAATAAAGAAGAAGATAAACATTTTTTTTTATTTGCATGTACAGAAGAGAACAATATCCAAATTCAATGTTTTCACAGTATCAAGAAGTATAGAAACGCGAAGTGTACTGTGAACTTTGCACTTAATAAGATTGATATGAGCGACAGTGTATACATGCGAGTCGTATGAACGAATCATACACCGTTCATTGAAGAACGGAAGAATAGTTGCGGTTATTGTTTCCAGAAACATTATATAAAAGGCAGGATATTGTGATCTGATATCAAAACATTTTAAACTTAATAGACGTTTGAATTGCAACTCGATCCGCGTGCGGTGAATGAACACATTGAAACGGGTGTTTGTCTGCGTCGTTAATTTGATATCCGATGACCCATTCATGTTTTCGCTTGTAGTTATGATCTTGTTTACCCCTTGTAACCCTTGACGTATGTAGATGCACAACTGTCTCTGTGGATATGCACATAGCAATCTCCTTCCAGTTGAAGTATACCAGCAATCCAGCATACAGTCCTTATACCAGTACCTTTAATCACTGATTGGTGAATGATAAATAGCTGCCTACAAAATTTAGGAATGATCTTTCTTCCAATTTAAACGTTTCTTCGATATTATTCGTATAGCCGGCAAAAAAACAAACGTGCCAGCATAGGAACTTAATGGGAGGTACAAAGGTCAGCAGCCTCTGAAAAGGAATCAGCATAAAGTCGAAAAGAACCCTCCGTACCTCAGAAGGTTAATTTACGTCTACTCAACAATTAAACTGCAAGCAGCGTTCAGTTGCGAAGTGAATAGAGCAAATAACATAGCATCTCAATCTATGCATCGATGAATAATCAATTGTATCCTGAAACTGAATAACGGAACGCATCGGTATTGAATTGCAATTGTTTAATTATCTAATCCCACCACTGTGTGTCATCCGACAAAACTGAAGCGCTCAGCGCATGGGTATACCAGGTAGCAAGCTTAGCCCGCGTGGAACCCAGGAAATCCACCGGTTTACCGTAATGATAATGCAAATTACCTCGCAGATTCCACGAACGTATTCTATCGACGTATTGAATTGTCCCGTAATGCGTAAATTATAACAAAAATTCTACGAAACTTCTGTATCGGAGAAATACAACAGAATGTGTTTGTATGTCGCGCATTTGTTTTTTAGAGCGAACACGAGAGAAAAGTCTTTTAGAAGCGCAAGATATTTTTTAGCTACAAATCGTCAAAGTGCATCTTATTCGACGCTACGCGACAAAGATTTCCTCTTTCTATACAAAGTCAAGCCGTTTACTTTCAAACACTTGCATCTTTTACTTTGGCTCTTTATAACGGGAGCGCTCGAGAAGACCGGAGAAGAATATTGCTGTCCCTAAAGCGTTTAAAATAAAACATATAGACACACGCCAGTTGCTGAGGTGTATTTGGCACTCGTTTACTGTTTTCGGGTTCGCGTTAATTCACAGACATTTCCTGTGGATTAAATATCTTTTAGATTAAATAATATTTTTATATAGCGTTTTTAAGATGACTTAACTTTACTAAATCGAATGAGATATGAGTCATATTTTACTAAAGAAACATTCATCGGTCGGTACTAATAGCGACAGTACCGCGTGTATTCGATAGACAATGATTAATATTTCCACCTAGTTAGCTTCACTTGTCAGGAGGCGAAATCTATCGCTCCTGCTCTATTTCAAAGGCTTTTACCCGCTATTGCGTGCCGAACATTAAATCCGAATTTTAATGATAAAATCCCAAGCTTACATGAGCTTTCATCTGAATCCCGTGTAACTGGCAGAATTCAATTTTTACTTAAAAGTGCTTTAGTTTGGTAGTGCGAGAAATTTTCTTCTGTGACAAAGTAAAAATTTTCCATTGACATGGGATAAGTTTTTTAGTTTTCAAAAGGTAAGAGCTAAAAGCTGGAGTATATCAGTATATATACTAGCATTGACAAGTAAGTAGACAAGAGAAAAAATGGACGCAATTTTAGGACGTTCCAAATAAATTTTCTTTGTACGATTCTAAATTGAATAACCTGTAAGGCAAATAACTTTTATTGATTTAAATTTCTTAATATATCTTTCATAATACTCTTTACTTTTATTTTTATTAACTTAACTTTATTTTGACACATTGTTTTAAAAGATGTGTAGGGAGTTTCTTCTGTCGTTTTTTTCTTCCAATGTTAAATCATCTTTTTGATACGGCAGTAGAAGTAAAAAAAAATACGTATATAAGTGTATTTACAAAATACCTACACGATTACATGATTTTAAATTCGATATGCCTATTATGCCTTTATTAAGAAATGTTTGTTTTGAACGAAAATTAATTACTAATAAGACTCGTTATTCGGTAAAAGTAATAATACCTGTCAAACGAGGAGTCCAAGTTTCAATTTCCGGCCGAGGCTGACATTTATATGT
Organism: Megathymus violae; assembly: GCA_003671415.1. Classification (NCBI taxonomy): domain Eukaryota; kingdom Metazoa; phylum Arthropoda; class Insecta; order Lepidoptera; family Hesperiidae; genus Megathymus; species Megathymus violae. Next base: position 3,973,201 of record PDGT01000018.1, read on the forward strand.
GTTTGTTCTCAGTTTCATAGGCACATTTGTGTAGATATGTGTATAATAATCTCAGCATAGGAAATCCTTGTGTAAGGTTGTGTGTGAGCATTTATTTAAGTTATTATTATCAAATATTTTTCTTAATCAATCGAATTAAAAATTTCGATATATAATTTTAATAATTCAATCCATATCAATGTTTACATAAATATCACGATTGACAACCTACAGTTATTATTCATTTCAAAACATCAATGCAATTATATTCGAAGCATTCTTAAAATTTATATGTGACTCAAATATTACTGCCTTATGTAAAAAGAGAGCAATAAGATTGTTCAAAAGATGTCCGTCGTAATCCCTCAAGCGGTGGTAAGTGATTTTCCAAGAAGATAATCCGCTTGTGCGGCTACCGTGGCACGACGATCCCAATGTCTTTATTCAGTGATCAACCTCTGCGAGCATAAATAATGACTTAAATAACGTAATGATCATTTCAATTTTCTACTTCACTGTTAGAAGAATTAAGAGTAAGTTACATTACTTATTACGCATACTGAAAGTCAAAATCGATAGTGAAGGAGTTTCATACTGTTATTACGTCTGTACAGCTGTTATTACGCCTCCCATTTTTATAGTTAGATGGTGTGATTCGATCTATACAACAATAATAATGTTAGCTTTCAGATTCTATTTAAATTTGATCCACCAAAATGCCGACTGGCAGACGTCACTTACCTTTGAGTACAGAACTTTTAATTACTAGAGCATACCACTATGATTTGATTCGTCAAAGCAAGTTATATATACACACTTAGTACTGCCTGATACCGAATTTTTTGTAGTGTTTATGTTAGTTAAAATAATAATAGTCCCATTCAATATTTTCGACAGCTATGCAAACACCAAGAATTGAAAAACATTACTCATCGTTTTACGTTCACCAGTTCGCAATCTGACAGCCATAAAGCAAAACTGATATTGTTTTGTGTTCTATTTGTTTAGAACGCTTTTTAATCAAAGGGCAGCTTTTATTTCAGAACAAAAAATAAAAATAAATGTAATTTGGGTTTACAATGATAACAAAATTGAAAAAATGTGTACCAAGTGATTTTAAACATAACTTTATTCTTGCCCTTTATTATTATGGTTTTGATTGAGTTTTTATCACTAGTTATATCCAAATTTAGGAACGTAGAATATCGGCTTATAAACGTAATATTTCTACTTATATTTCATAGCATTGGTGTATTTGTCTTGAAATTACTGACGAAAAATAAAACGTTCTTTATACAATGGATCAGAAAATGAACTTCTGAGGTTTTCACAGAGCGCTTCCGAATGACTGAAATAGAGCTTCACCGTTTTCGCACGGTCCACTGTTTATTTTGCGTATATAAGTATTGAGTTACTACCAAGTGACATAAGAAAAAAATCTTGGGGTAAAAAAACTCTTGGCGATCCGTACAGTAAGCAGCTTAAATGGTCCGCCTAAACCAACGGTGCGCACGGCAGCGACTACGCGACGCAACCCCATTAAAACTGCTTCGGGCCCCGCTCCGCTCGCGTCCCTCTTCATGAAATATTAAAAATTCAATTGCGCTTCTCTTTATTTTAACTCCCTCGCCTCCTCCGCGACACCCGCCTTCTCGTACAATATAAAATGAAAAATGTGTTCGAAAAATAACGTTCGCCTATTATTTATACTAATTTGTGCTACACACCCCACTACCCTTCCCGCTCGCCTCTTTCTGATATGAAACTTACCACTTTATGAGGTATATTTTTCAACGTACCTATTTAATTCAGTGAAACCGTAACGACCAGTGAGTTTATTGTATTACGTTTAACGTTTGGTCGGGAATTGGATTAGTTCATAGTAATTATTTTATAAAAAGATTGCGATAAAGGAAAAACGATTTTATATCAGTCACAATCAGAAATGCTCTTCGGCATCGGACTGATGAATGAAGACTGATGGCTATGCTTTATTTTTAATTATGTGTAATTCCATAAAGTCAGATATACACTATCGACTTCTTGAACATTAATTTTAAGACATTTATCTACTTTCGGCAAAGAATATATCTACTGAAGGAGTACCAAACGTTTTGAGCAACTACAATAACATTCCCACCAAAAGGATAATCTGATTGTTTGTATTATTATTTAAATGTTAGTTTCTGTTTCTGTTAGTGTCTGAATGACCCTAAAACGAACCCGCGGTTGGCTCGACTTAATTAACATTGAATAAATAGAGTTGCTCTCGTCGTGGAAACCGAGGCGACACCTATCATTTTGTCGGCGTCGAATACGAGAAAAACTTTTAGAAGATGGTATTTTAAAATACCTCCTTCTCGGTTAACAACGCTGTGTTGGAAAAGTTCTATTTTTTATTGTATCGTGTATTGTATAAAAGTTTGTCAATTAACATGAAAATTAAGTATTCAGGTTTGACACCGGGCCATTGGATTTTTTTTCCTACCGATCTCTCTATTCTCCGTTATGCTAACATATCGCTCTCAATAAGTCCATTTAATCCGGCTCATGTCCCCCACCGCTTACCGAATACACTTATCGTAGACGCAAATATTTTCATCGATTGCTATGTTGGTACGATATGTTTGTATTTTTATAATGCATTAAAGTACGTACTATATTAATTGATTATTTGGAAGAAACTCTATCTACTAGCTACTTCCTGTACAATCGCAAGCTGTTTTAGCTCTATTTTGATAATGATTAAATAAAAATAAATAAATTTTAACCGGCTTTAACGGCAAAATTAGTTCACTGACGAAGGCTGTGTTTATGCCATGTAATAAAATAAGTTTCTTTCCATATATTTTTTTAAATATTAGACATTCAAAGCGAGTACGCAGTTACGTGTAGTGTTGCAGATAATTAAACGGTTGTTGTAGTATTAACTCATAGTTTAGCTAAATAGGTCTTCACATAATCTTAAATGTTTCAATATAGTTGTCAATAGTCGATACACAATTTTTTTAAATGTTAGTACAGGGTTTTCCTAACACTAGTTTAGCTCACCAATGCTTTTTATGTCATTACATGTCCTATATTTTAAACAGTGCATTGAAGCACAGTATACCTAATACTTAAGGTAATTTGAAATAATAAAAGATTTTATATAGTATGGTGATGATTGATTTGTTGTGTGAGCACTATTACAAAGAAATTTTCGTTATTTATTAATTATTATATTTAAATTAACTTGAGTTGTTCCTTTTTGTAGCGAATGATAATTTCATATTTAAAATTACCTTCCTGAATTGGCAACCCTAGAGAATTAAGTTCAGCACTTACCTTCATTATTTTGACGCATCGAAATATCCGATTCTAAACAATTCCGATTTTATTGTGTCCAACTTACCTGAAAAGAGAAAAAATCGTATTAAAGTGATTAATAACAAAAAGCGTACAAAACAATCGTTTGTTATCGTGAAATGAGGCTATTTATAAACAGGGTACGCACACAGGAGCCAATTATAGTGGTCGACCATTGTTGCTGCAAAATGATTTCTACTTACAAAAAAGGTACATACGACTACGATCAAAGTTAGGTACACTGTATGAGTGTAGGAGTACATTTAATGAAACACAGTATTTTTGCGAAACTTACTCAAATGCATAAAATTCTGAACGATTTGTATTAAGAGAGCATCACTTGGTATTTTTTTAATAAATTATTACAACTACGATAATCTGGGTTGTGTATAATGAACTCCTTTCCAGTAATGTAACAATAACTTTTTTTATATATAAATAGCCAGAAAACAAACAGACCTTCTTTCTTCCTCTTCACTGCTTAATACGAATAGTGAACATAAAATAAACTCAAGCACTACCAAGTGTATGCTTAAGAAGCATATATTTTATAAAAGATATAATCCACATTTTGGTATAAGTCAAAAGCCTATCACTACGCATTACAGTAGGGATTAAGCTGGGTGGTATTGAGTCAAGCGACTTTAAAAAAATGGATCTATTATCTTGTCTTCTATTGCACCATGAGCAGTAGAGGTTGGCTAGCACTACAATTTATCATTAACAAAGTTAGTGCTTCTTCTACCAGGAACAGATAACCAACTCATTTATGAAAATTAAAGGTATGTCTATGATTAACACGCCTATAGAACAAGTATAATCAAATTAATATCTGAAACCAATATGAAAATGATATTTATGACGAAGCAGTGCAGAATTCGAAATTGCGTTAGCAGTCGATGGTGAAATTAAATATTATAACAGTTGAATTTTGACGTAAATGCTCCACTTTTTAAGTGTTTTTAAGTGCTTCGGTATTTTTATATTTCAGCCATATTGGTTCGTGAATGACTTGTTTTATTGAACACATTCGTTTACGTAAACAGAACATAAAATCATATTGTTATTAGTTTAAGCTCTTAAGCTTACAGAATTATTTGGTGAATGAGATACTTAATTACAATTTTATTTTAACTGCTATACAAAATGACTTCTTAAAAGTATATTGATTATTAAAATCCAATATCTATATCAATATAGATGTCGATCAAGATCACATTACATCAAGTTTAGTAACAATAGATTTAATTTAAACATTTCGGACTAAGGATGTAAAAATATTACGATACGTAGGATTGTAATAACATATTACAATTTACTTAGAGAAGAACGGTAGAAATACGAATGTAGGTGAAAATATAATGTAAAGGAATCCCCTTATTATCCGCGGAGGGCCTAAATAAATATTGTTCTACTTTATTTCAACCCATGCTCCCAAATCGCTTATTGTCGGAAGGAAAGTTCAATTCGATGAGCGTAAAAAGAGGCGCGGTGACCGAGCGGCCGAGGTATGTGACAAGATTGTGCACGAAGCCAGAGCGAGCCGCGCCAATCCGCCATTTTGCTAAATGCCTTATCGCATATTCCGATTCTCGTGCGATCGTGGTTAGATTTTCGAGATTTTCAGCTCTCGACTGCCCGGGGCCTTGTTAAGAATCCCACTGACCGAACATTCGATTTTGAATTTCGGCCGGTAACCCCCCAACGTGAGGTATGCGAACGTTGGTTTTGATAATTTCTGATCATCATGCTGTACACGGCATTATGATTGCGTTACCTGTGTTGTCGCAACCGCGTTGCCCCCTTGTTTGGATTTAGCTACGTTCCCATTTCAATGGTGCAGTTCATCAGATATTCAGATTGAAACGAAGCAAATAGTATGATATGTAGTCATAACTGCCCGATTAATATCAATTTTCTTTTGCTTTAAGAATGACATTGACTAGGTTCTTACCTGAACATTATGCAAATATACCAGTAAATACTGGTATTATGTACGTTAATTTATTATATACGTATACGTTTAGGTTATATATTTTATGATAACAATTCGATAAAATATATAACACTTGGGAATCATAAAAAATGTTTTACTCACTATTTCAGAACAAAAGCGGCGATGCCTTTGATAGACAATAGTGTGCCGATATCCTTATATGCAACGATGACGCTAGATCGCTTAAACGCTGAAAGGAAATGACATGTCTATCACTATCTTCAGCTTTGACAGGTAGTGTCATGTTCCAAATGGGCTGAGTTGATATATAACGGCTTGTTAGCTGTGCATCTGTTTTGACTAGTTTACAGTCAAATTTGGACATTGATAGAACTGGGAACATTCTGCATCAACTGTGGCAGTTACCAGGAGGTGTATTTGTAGAAGAATATTACCCGTAAATTAAAAATTTAGCTATAAGTTACACAAGCCTCTCAAAGCCAAAAGCAAAATAAATGTATTTACTTTCTGTTCATCTTGCCAACAATTATGAGAATGACGATGTATCCAGACCTTCTAAAAAGCCATTTTATATTGCAAGACCGCGACATCCACAAATTATTCGGGGCATCCTACAAAACCAAACTGGTCAATAGCATATTTTTTGGAAATTGTTATTTTGTATAGTGTGCACAGCGGTACCTACAGGAGAGATTTTTCGAGTCCAAAGCAATTTTTTACGGTACAGCTACTAGTGCAGTTCGGGTGCTGCAAACGCTGGAAAACTAAACGAAGCGGACGTGTCACAATTTTATTAGCTCCCTATGGCGTTGTGGACGGCGATGTTTATTATTGTTGTTTGACCGTTTAGCCTTTGCACTGCTTGCACCGTAGGCAACTTTGAATGCGTTGATGTTTCACGATCAAAATATATATAATACATCATATTTTTAAGAAACTGCCAATACATGGAAGTCACCTGACTATATATTTGAAAAAAATAGTGTTTCTTAGCCATTAACATTTTATTGTATTAAAAATAAGTTTGGTACACACTAACTAAATTAAGTGTTAAAATCTAGTAATTTCCTTTGATATTATAAATACAAATACGATAGGTACGTATTTGTTCGACAAATAGAGTAAATGACATATAAGACAACGAAGCAAATCATTCATTTACCTCGCTATGTGCTGCAGTATTCACTAATTTTGAATGTAGCTAACGTGTTGGCCATAATGCCTTCGAAATAGCATACAGTATTAGACGCGATATTAGCACAACGGCACACGAGCATATAATATCGTAGAGGACGCGTCCAGCCGACCGCACCAATCTATTTCCAATTGTGAATGCTTTTGATACAAGTACTAGTATGTAGAAATTGTCTATAATGCACAATCGTCTACAATCACGCACAGTCGCACATACTGTTCCTGTGTGATTGGTTTTGTCTCGTCAAGGAAAATGTCACTTTATATTCGCCCCAGACTCAATCGGTGAATACGATTTCCTCCACTAGCAAATAATTTTATTTTCATAGCGGTGACAGAATTTTTCATATTATTATGTACTCGATTATATAGAATTGTACGGTGACTGAGGGCTCGTAGTCAAAACATACCCTCCTATTTTCAGACCCGTTTAAGGATCTTGTACCTAGGTACAAAATAAAACTACCTAATTACTTAATTAATCTCATATCAATTTGTACGAAATACTTAATTTTATTCGTAGTTAATGGTAATAACTGGAGGCTTCCAACTTTAACAGTGTACAAAAAAATTGAAACCACATAGCTATACATACATAGAAATTAGTATGTTACAAGTATAATTCACTAGATTAAGCTACTTTACGAGAGTCTCAACCATTAGTAACGTGCCCAGCCAGGTAAAGCACGAAGTCGTATTTAACTGAAGTGCACTTCAGTAATTAAAAACTTAAGAAATAAATTTCATTTAGAACGCAATATTTACTCATTTTCAACGAAAAGAAAGACTTTAACAAGAATAAATAATTAAACTTATTTTTAATGCGTATATGTAAATAGAAACATGCTTCTAAATATTCCTCACTATCATTTATTATTATAATAAAGCTCACCTAATTTTTATTAAAAGAAAACATTGAGTATGTCCCTAAACTAAAAAATTAAAAAATAGGGACTTCAGAACATACCTCACCGGTAGCAATGACGGAGCCATACATACGATATGACCCTCATGCATTATTTTGCAGTATGTGATACCGACTAAAATTTTCTAAGCACAGCGCCCCTACCTAAACCGACGCACACAGACAACACGTGCACACATCTGTAAACCACTTGCACCCCACATCGGCAACATATAGGGAGTTCTTTTAACGAATAAATTTAATTTTTTAGGGCTAAGTATGTTTGAAATGCGTGCCGTGGTTAAACTAAGAAACTATAGAAAACTTAAAGAAATTTAATATGTTTTCCGGACGCTGCTAAAAACTAGTCTCTAAAATAAATTTAAAAAAGAAAAGTATCACTGGAGTATCAGTGAGGATGATGAAAGAGGAAAAAGCTTCTGTTACAACTTACGAAGACTCAAATTAAATTACACATGTTAGGTACAAGCCCAAAAATAAGTTTCTGGTGATAGTTTTAATCATTTATATATTTAAAGTTTTACTTAGGTTCAATTACTTTCAAGATTTATATTTTCTGGATTAGTAGATTATTTATAAACTGTATTAGTAGATTATTTATTTAAATTTCTATAAATTACTTCAGTACAATTGAGAAGCTACCATATAAATGAATGTTATGCTAAGTGTTATTGTGAATTCGATGTTTCACATTTCAGAGCACGCTGTATGTAGGCCGGGGAGGCGCGGGTGCTATTTGTTTTGCCATAGCTTTGTCGGACTAGGGACATGCAGGTCATTAATTGTTGTAAACGCCGCTCCTAATCGATACGCACGTTCGATTCCGGTCTATATTAATGCTGTTTGTCCTAAACGGACCACTGGCTAACTGGAGACCTAGTATTTTTGACCGCGATCTTAGTGCGGATGTGTGGAATTAAATATCGTCTACAAAAGATATTTTCTTGCACGTCTTCTCTAACTTTCATGCTTTAAGTATAACTAAATGTATTTGTAAAAAAATACAGGGACGGAATAATTATTGGTCGTAAACTAGTCCACAGATTAAGAGATTGTGTCATAGATATAAAAAATGTGTTGAAAACGTTGACTGAGGAAGTTTAAAAGGTGTCAAGGAGTGTAATTTTTTGATAATATTTGGACAATGAAACTATGCAGAAAATATAAAATATACTTATCTTCTTTTCCAACAAAGCACAGAGCCATAGATATACAACATAATTATATTTATTATTTATTTTTCAATCAAATATATTACAGATTTTTGTAAGATCATGTTTGATCTAAAATTACACTGAGAAATTATACTTCTATAGATTTTCGACCAGTCACAGGTCATCTTCGCTGCGGTGTTAATGCAATGTCGCGACGTCCGTGTGGGGTATTCGAACCTCGGGGAATTCTAACGGTAACCTAGGGGGTCGAATGCCCTTAGTGTGAGTTTTGGTTTATGCAGCTTGAAAATTCGAACTTTTCAAATATTAAAACCAATTATCGGCTTTTCAACCATATTTGAGCTACTTTCATTAGAATGTTTGGTCATATTGTCTGCTAGTATAGTGTTTTATTTACAGTATGTACAAAAAACCTTAATTATTAAAACTTGCTTGATATATCGTCAAATGAAATTATTTCCCTAACACACTTTGATTCAAATATTCATGACAAGATAACTTTTACATTATATATTTAATGTTTATTAATTAACAAAAAAAGACTGACAGATAAATTTGAAAGAGCAATATCATTTTTAAGTTTCTTTAACCAGTTAGTACATTTTGTACAATTTGCAAACTACCCATATAAATAATATTAATGCACCTTATGTTTATTACTTATGTCAATATATAAAATTTTTGTCAATAAATAAAATAAATGTTTTATAAACAAATAGGACCATAGTCACACAGAAGGGGAAAAGAATGAGGGAGAAAAAGAACAAGGAAATATGCTTATTTGCATTTCGAAAACGGTTATTTAGGAAAAAAAGTTATAATCATTTTAGATTATAATTAAAACCATCTAAGACATACATAGTTATACACATTTAATGTTATTCTAGCGGGCATCCGCTGGATTCAGAAGGCACAGGACCGGTCAGAGTGGCGCAAGTTAGGGGAGGCCTATGTCCAGCAGTGGACCTCCAAAGGCTGATGGATGGATGGATGGATGGATGGATGAATGTTATTCCGAGTTGAAATGTTGACTTACTGTCCAAATACACTGCACTATTTGCTGTATTTGGGCGGCCTAGAATACTAAATAATAAATAATCCCATGCTTGCAGAACAGGTTGTCGTAAGAGGCGATAGAAGCAAGTCTGCTTGGTGGTAGGACTTCGCGTAAAGATTATATTATCAATATTATTATTAAGTCATTAATATTATTACCGGTATAATTATCTTTCCGTGAAGCCTGCCTGGCTAGCTACTACCCTCATGCTTGGGTCAGCCACCAAACGACTCGTCGTGTTCCGGCTGGGGGCTTGAGAGGCATTACTTTTTTCTTACCTTCTTCTCATTTACTGTCCGTCAACGCATTAGTGATACCTTTGGTATTGCTGATGTCCATGGGCGACAGTGACCACTTACCATCAAGTGGCTCGTCTGCTCGTTTGTTGGCTATTAACATCAAAATATAAAAGAATAATTACTACCTAATGTCACATATTTGTCGATTAATTAGTTCAATAATCTTCCGTCGCTAAATTAGAACCGATATACCGCTTTGATCGCAAGTATGTAGCCAACAGCCCAGAGCTGTGGGCCCGAACAACGCGGAGAGCTCTCGAAATAAACAGGTAGGGCTAACCGTTAATCAATAGCAAAATACATAATAAATAACGAGCGAACAACTCATCTTGGAGAGAGCACCAATTACAGTCCTATCAAATATAATGGGCCCGACGCTTCTGCGTTCTTTTTTACTGTACCGTGAGCAATTAGGAAAAACTGCACGCCGGCTTCGTTGCACAGTGAAAGTGGTAGATTCTAATTTTTAGCGGTGAGAGCAAAGTTACGGCACACAGCTGAGCGATAGTTGAACAAAATCGTGGTTAATATTAAAAGCCTTTTTTTAAATGGGTTAGTGGCTACACTATTTGCTTGCCACTACTCATATTTATTCCTGCTTTCATATTACTTTTAGCGGTTGATGCGGGAAAAGGAATCATTCGCTCTAATATAGCTCTATTCGCCTTTTAATGCAGATGTTTAGTTGCATACTTGAAAAACAGCTTAGAGGCGCGTCTACATACATCTATAGGTGCTACAAAAACATTTAATGAAACACTGACCATATTTACAACACTTCTGACAGTAAATAAACACCGACGTGCAACCTACTAGTTAAATGATAGAATGATATCTGTCTATAAAAAAGTATAAATGTTATAAATAAACGTAAAACAATTCAGGTGCACTTTTTCAGTGTAAGACGTATTTTTTCTTAAGCGCAGCGAGGGTGGTTTACAAGTTTTAATATAAAACACTAGCACAGATCCGTCACATTAAAAAATATTTTACAAAATCTTTAAAAATTAACTTTAAACTTATTAATTTTTAATGTTCCCTTAGTATAAGTTATTCAATAGTATTATAAGATTATTCGTCAAGAGAAAAATGAGGTGCGTCGAGTAAATTGCACACCTACACTAGTTAATTTCATTAAATGGAACGGCGATATGAAAATGGGTCGTCAATTTAATCGCTCCTTTGTTCAAACCCTGTGACATTCTTAATAAAAACGCAGCCAGGACGGCTTTCAGTTCACAAAGTTCTCGTTTTGGAAAGAAAAAATATTAGCACAGACACTAGAGGAATTCACAAAACGAAAAATATGTACGAAAAACTCGTACGAGGGCCGATTTTTAAAGAGCGTAATTTTTCGATCGCAACGTATCGCGAGCTTCTGTCTATGCACATAGAAAAAAAATTATGTATTGAATGATTTGCGAAAATGAAAATTGTGTATCATTCACTGAGAAAATGGCATATTCGGACGGAACAGCCACCTCAATCTTAATTATTAGTCCTGCAGTTTGCCAGTTTTTGACTCATTTCATGAGTTTTAGTAAAATGTTCGACGAGAAGTACATATGTTTTACCACATTTGCCTAGCGATAATTATAATCATATGAACAAAAAGTGATTTTATGTTTAAGCTTGCTTGCTTAAGCATTATGTTTAAGCATGGCATATTCGATATAATACTTTTAAGTAGTCTTACGTCAACGAAAAAACCTAATATAAAATATGTTATGACAGAAAACGGAAGGAAGCTAGATATTATTGAAATTACTTCATTTACAACATACTATAACGCTTAGTTTATGTATAGTCTTTTCAACTTCCATGACGGAAACTGAAAAGAGTAAGGCAGTATTATAATCAACAATGTCATATAGCAAATATGACTGTTTACAACGTGATATTACACTCGAATTAATATGCCCACTTTACGAGGCGCTTGTAGACCCGTGTTCGAAGCACTCTCGGCTCAAGCTCAAGGCATTGTGCGTGCATACGTTGTCAACGTCCACTCAAATTGCTATTAATACTACTTCATCCCGATATGGCTCACTCGTAACATCAAACGGGAATAGTTAATTCAATTATCATGAATGGAGAGCTCTGGAGATATTCGCGCAAGACAAATACCTTCACGAAACAATAATAAAATATAACGACAGCTTCTTGCGATTGTCCGCGACTAGTACAAATATTATTTAGAAATCTCATAACTTCGCCGTACTGGGGTTTGCTTCGTGTTGCTTTTGATGAAATTGTTTGTTGCAAGATCGCTTCGGTCGGTGTGTGTAATGACATTTTCTGATGAAACGTATACAATTTCTTTGTTCTCTGTTGTTGATTTGTGATGTGAAAGTATTTGTTTTCACCTGTGAAATATAGACGGTTAGGCTCTAACTACTTTGTAATACGAGTATTGAAGCTATTATTATTACTATTACTATATTATTACGTTGTTTCATTTTTTTTATGCCGACAGTCGACGGACGTGTTACCTGATGAAGTGTTGGCGGTTGCCAACGACGTAAGTTTCCTTTCAAATTTCATAAGGCGGTATTTGTCGTTATGTTTGAATATCAGTGTCCTAAAATGAGACGTTTTAAGACGAAGGCATCGGGAGGACGTGTAAATTACGACGATAAGTGTCACGCATTGCGATCAGGATAAGGACTATGAACAATGTAGCCGAACCACCAGTTTCTAACTAAACAGGATGAACGAGGTGATTGTCGTGTGCAATTGTCTAATCTAAGCAATTTTGTACATCACCTTTAATGTTTGAATGTCGATCTTATATCTAGAAATTTTACCTGTTTAAAATACCCGCAGTTACAAACAATTACAATATTCCCATTTGATATCTTCAAATAACCAGTAAGTAGCTCGTAACTAAAAAGGTGTAATTAAATATTGCACTACATATATCATAACTAACATTTCTCACTTTGCACAAAAATACTTTAAATTTATATACATTGTTACTTTGTGGATGCAAGATTTTTAAAGGAAATAAATTCGAGTAAAGATAGTCGCTTAACGCAAACTTTTCTTCGAATGACGTTTGTTGTAGTGTTCGTTATTTTGATGTTATTAAACCTACAAAAATATAATATCACAAAATGTAAATTCCGTTTAATTAATTAGTTATTGAATTACCATTTCAAGTATTTAACCATTTTGATTGACAAGGGATGTTTCCAATGCACTATTCACCACATAACTTCAGTAGACTTAACAACATGGGATATATTTCACATAAAAAGTAATATAACTTTGGTATGACGATATTACGAACTATTTGAAATAAATAAAAATGACCATCTACGAAAAGTTTCATTAAACAATCGAAGATAAAAGAAATTGTTTTTCCACTGCGCAATATTTCGTGGAAAATCACGATAGAACTTCGATGTGCCATGCTTTCATTTTTGTATTGTCATTTTCTATTTTTATTTGACTGGATTTTAAGGATTTCGTATCCGGAAAGTAGAATTTATTAGATTCAGATATAATCAATACACACAGATTTAATAACCTAAAATGAGGGTAGTCTCCTTCGTTAGTAGTATATAAACCAGGCGTTGCATATCGTATTAAAAGATACGACGGTATGACAGAATGGAGATACATATATATGGAACAAGATTATTATTAAAATATATTTCTATATAATTTCCATTGTTATTACACAGCTTATCTGCATGGCTGTTTATCTGTATTTCTTAAAATTTAATACTTTAACGTACAAAATGTGTACTCAGGTTTCTACTATAAACAAATCAACGAGTGGTCATTTATTTGCTGTCTGTCTCTCAGCCTTTTACAATCCAATGCTGGACGTAGGCCTCCCCTAATTCGCGCCACTCACCGGGTCCTTGGATCTCTGAATCAAGACTAAAACACCTATCGGGGACGTTTTTGGACCCCCTGTTTTCATTGCGGTAATCTATTTTCAACATATAACGTACTCTTAAAAATTGTCGCCAAAACTCCAGCTAAAAGCTTTGAGCTAGAATTTGAATTGGGGTATTTTCCCCTTGCCACCATAACACATGAATCGGGCATACTATAAACACAATTGAATTTTCGTGCGGGCAGGCAGCGGGCGGAAATTGTTAGAACCCCTTGGCCTCGCAGTGTTCGCGAACTAAATATTACGCGCAATCCGTTGCGTAACTGGGTATTGCAAATGTGGACATTATGTGGACATTATTTTCTTAGTTCACGTATTGCCATAGGTTTGCGTGTTAAACAGATAACGTTCAGTAATCCAATCTATTTAAAAAAACAAACACTGGCGTTGACTTGCACTCGTCCACACTTGAATTTTCTGCTTTATAGGTGGCATGGATCATAGTCACTAACAAACATTCAGCAAGCACATTGTAGTCCGACTCGTACGTGTATCAAACTAGGAATCTCTTTTTTAATAATAGGTAGCGTTCAGCATGTATCGATGTGTCGTACCACAACACCAAACCCTTGCGTGGACTGAGACAACAAATATTTATAACATCCTAAGAACATGTATCAATCCATTTAAAAACGGTCGCTCTGCAACCGCTATAAAGGTTCATAATTTGTCGTTTTCAATTTATACATATGATCTGTGAAGTACGCCTCATTTGAATGACGATTGCGAGTAGGATGGTAACGAAACTAATTTCTTGATAATTTCCTATAATTTATCGCGTGATAGGGAAGCTTTTAACTCGTTAGACATTGAATTGTAAGAAAAATTTAAGTAATTAAATATCAAATTATAAAATGCTATAATTATTATCACATTGTCAGTATATCGGAAAACGTGGAAAGAAAACAGCATTATGTAGACTACGCCCACAATATTCTAAAGTCCATTAACTTGACGTAAAAAAACTCTAGTTTTCACAGCACGATTTCCGTTGATAAAGGTGACAATAAATATTTTATAAACAAACGGGCTAGCTAATGCTCAGTAGCTATATTATATAGGTAGATATATTATATGAAAATTTAATTATGACGACATTAGTTACTGTTAAAACGTACCTAACTATCACATTATGTGAAAATCATTGAACTTCGGGCCTATAATTCAATGTTCGATCTTCCACGAGTAGTGGGTTAGCGTAGTTTCGGACACAGGTCATTATTTACTGCTGTTTGTCCACTGCTTCATGTGAGCGTGTATAAGTGGAAATGTGTGAGTGTATCTATGGTGCGTGGAGATACGAGGTCAATACACATTCATTGCAATTTCTCCTTTGAAAAAAAGACCTTGAAATCTTTTGGAATAAAGACGAATAATCATTGAAACTATGAAAATAATATATATGTTACATAGAATCTCTAATAAATTAATCAGAAGAAGTTAAAAATAACATTATATTTTAATTTATGTTGTCTTCATTGTTCTCAGAAATTCGTATGTACTTATACTAATGGAGAAGGACAGATATCATTTCATCACTAGGTACCTATAACGACGTCACACAATACTGTTATTCACACACTTGTGCACAGTGTAAACACAACCTTAGAGGAGTTTTTGAACTGATGAAAACATTAGGCATTTTTGTTCTTAATGTCATGGCACACTAAGAAAGAGTTATGACTTAAAAGTAAACTAAAGTAGAACGCGGGAAGATGGTTCATGGCACCAATGTATTACATCAGATGGCCCGTAAGATTATTGATCAGCTATTTATATTAAAACAGTATATATCGCTAAGCTTAATGTATTTCGAGGCCACTTCACAGTGCAAAAATCCTTAATCACTGGACGCATACAAAAAAAAGCTTTAAAACCGAGCCGAGTAACGCAGATAATTAAATATAGCCGGTAGTACAATATTATATAATGGATCCGTTGGCAACATATATTAATCGAATTCACTAAGTAATATTACATTATTACTATCCAGACGCTCTCCAGAATACAATCCTTCCATTAACCGACGTCTCATAGTTGGGCTTATTTGTTGAATACCTACATTAATCCGCCATCGACAACAATCAGTACGGGTATGATATTAATATCCGACATGAATTTCTTCTTGTAAAACCAATCCTTGGTAAATCGATGTCATTCAGCTTAAAATGTATATTTCAACCTTTAAATGGAGATAAAATGCTTTAGGACATGTGTGACATGCAGACAATTTTCGTAGGATAAATTAATTTTTCCTTTATGTATGAAAATCAATTGATATGTAATTTTTTAATTTGAGCCCACCATTCTCAATTTTGTAAATTTATTCTGTAATATATTTGTCTATATATATATATTTGTCTGAATTGGATATTACAACATTCGCTAAATACAATTAAATTTCCATACATGTGTATGTAATAACATAATACAGCTTAGATTGTGTGACCTATAACCACCCAGCTTGATTTGTCCGTTACCTAGCCGGAATTGGGACTATCCATTGTTCCGGTAAGACTTGGCCTTCATACGCACTGTGAGGTCAGGCGAATCTAAATTCATGAGTACGAACCCGATTAGACCCGCGCTGGTTCACGCATCTATGCAGTTTCGTTAGATAAAACGCTCATCTATCGTCCAGTTAATTGTTTATTGCTACATTAATGCACCGGCTTCGATAGCCTGAATAATGGTGGGCGCACACCGCCAAATACGGACATTCTGCGGGCGATCTTAAAACTATATATTGTGTAGGTACATGAGCTAATGCGAGTTTTGCTAATGTGTGCGGTTTTTAACATATAATTACGCATGCTTTGTCGTGCCCATAGTTATATATATGAAACTTATAGTTGTGATGTCGAGCCTGAGATTTGGAATTTGTGTTAGAAGCCGTTTACTTAGACGAACATACATAGATATATAGGTTAATAACTTTCCGCAAACATTTATTTTTCTATATTATTTTATCAGTTAATTTTTATTACAATCATGTAGAATTATAAACTATGTGAACATAAAAAAAAAATTAAAAATATTTTCCATGCTGCTGGGGACAGAACTCATCAGAGGTCCGAGTCTCGCGTATTTATATAAAAATGACGGCGAAATTTGCTCTGGTCAGTATGACATCACTTGCAACTGTTTTACTTACACCTATTTTGTACTGTTTTATTAATTTTTGATCGGTATGGAGGTCGGCTCAAGTATTTTTATTTAGAAAAATCCAACTTAAGTTTGATAGTTAAAGAAAATCGTCAAAGCTGCCACAGGCGTGCGTCTCGCAGTAGATGTTGCGTTACCGATTCAAATACATAAGCAATTGAAAACCAATTCGTTGATAACTACAATTGCCGACCAGCACCGGATACCGCCCAATTGGCGTACGGATATTATTGATCTTTAGTATACGGTGGTGCTATTAGTATGCGCCTACGTCAGTCGCCTGGCGACTAATCAATTACGACCTTGGAATTGAGTTGGAATTGTATTAGTGTTATCAATATTAGCTGGGAGCGGGCTGACGCGAGGGACATGTGGAATGTGATCAATATGGAATATAATGTCCTATGCACGAGGTTCGGTTAATATTGACAAGGTATATTACCATAAGAGAAGTTAATATTATTATTTTGCTTGATGGATTAGTAATTAATCTGTTTTGTTAACATTTAATTATGTTTTGACATTTCGTGCTCTTATTGCATTCTGCTCTCTATTCAGTGTGTCTGGTAGTGGTTTATCATTATGTATGTGTACAACCAGATAGGCTAAAAGTTCGTTGACAGGTTACCGACCTTGTAGAACCAACAGTACGTATTTAATTTTTTTTAATGTGTTTTGTTGGAAGATAATAGTCGTTTGCCTGTTTGCTATGAATGCTGCTAAATATGTCAGCTATAATTATCAAAATTCAAATATTAATAATATAATGAATGAATGAAATTCGTTTATATATATTTTCTTATCTGATCTTATTTAATTAGTTTATAAATATTTAGTTTTATAAATACATAAAAACACGCTAGAAAACCGATTTTGATTATTATTCTCAAAATCAATTCTTAAGCAATCTATTATGCAAAGTATGATACAACAGTTCAAATATTTTATTAAGGCGTCAAGAACAAAAAAGTTGTTAGTATAAGGCAAAAAACAAATTATATAGGATTTTTCTTCATAAGTTCCGCTTTCACGATTTTAAATATTTCTTCAGAAAGAATAATATAATTTGTGCACAAACTGTTGCTTGTTCTGAACTAGAAAACATATTCTAAACTTTTTTTCCAAGTAGTTTTATTTGTAATTATAAAAATCACTTATTTTTCTTCAAGAACAATAACTTTGGTTTCCTTCGCAGAAATCTACGTAGTGTTCTGTTTACCAAGTAAAATACTACTATTTTTCGATTAAAAAAATAGCAGGATCGCCGCTTCTGAGCTCCCAGTAACGCCTCAGCGATACTATTGATATTGTTTGGATGTCCATATTGGCATTTATTCGAAGTTTCGAAACAATCATTAAAGATTCCTTAATTTCATAAAACACTCTAATTTCTATAGAAACCAAAATAGTGCAATGATTGTTCGTCAAATAGGTATTTTATAATTTAAAGCTAAATATAAGATGTTAAATTAAGAAAAAAATCACTTGCAAATACACCGAGTTGACCGTGCCTACCCATTCATAGTAATTGCCTACGATGCGCTACGACTCGTAGCGGGGCTACGACAAAAGCCAACCGGTCTTTGTTCGTAGGTGTTTGTCTATAATACTCCCCGTGCTAGATAATTTTTACCGCGCTTCGAAACAATACGATATACAACTAAAGATCTCCTGCGCCCATTATCCTGTCCTTTTGTTTGGAGCATATAAATATGTTCCGTTTAAAACTAAAGTTTTATAGTGTTTATCTGTGTTTTCCATCATGCGGAGTATTGAATTAAACGGTACTTGTAACTTGTTGTACTTTAAACAGTGATTTGTTTTTCATAAAACGGGCTTGAGTTTCTTAGTATCGACCACTGTCACAAAGGGAGTTATGTTATGGCCGAATTGTTGTGTAAATTAGGAGTCCCCAGATAAGACTCTTTGTGATGATTGCTGATGATGTTTTCCGGATTTCAGAAAAAGACATATAAACACATTGAAAATTAGCATACATATAGTAAAGGCACGGTAAAAAACAAGTAAAAACATGTTTATGTCTTTTTATCAAAAAAGCGCTTAGGGCGATCCTAGATAAATTTTTGGCTATATCGTGCATTGCTCTGAGGGAGTAGATGAGTTTATCGGTACTCTATACCGAAGTAGCTGCTCGGCATAACCCAATCGACTGGCGCATCACGAGCTAGAGGGGTATCTAGACATGCTATTTCGAATGTCACGGTTCGTTTGACGTTTCAAATAATGACTAACCAACGAGCTCTTATTGAATTTCAAAACTGAAATCTGTCCATGTTAACCACAATATGTGTAATGAACACAATCAACTGATATTGACGCTGTCATTTTCGTACTGGAATTCTATATGAAATACAATTTACTTTTTTCATTGGCTTGATTAGATACGACGCTTTTTGGTTATAATATGTTTAGTGTTACTTAGTGTTTAGTTTAGAAGGAAGGAATTTAATGTTTAAGCCAAGTCTGTAGTTCCCATGTTATTATTTGATTTAATTCTCGGTGGATTACCTTTAACAAATACGGCGAGTGTGTTATACATTTGTTCTTCATTTTTTTATAACCATAAGGGCAGACGAAAAGGCGGTCGGGCCACCTGATGGTAAGTGGTCACCATTGCCTATGGACATAGCCAACACCAGAGCGGTCACCATCGCAACGCCGGCAATCGGCAAAGGATGTTCATTCAACAATTTTTATGTGCGCGATAAAATCTGTTTATTGAAACAAATGATAGATATTCCATATACACACATAACTTCGAATAATCGCACTTCATTTCGGGGTTCTAATCTTATTCTTCCGAGCGGTACACCGACTTTTAAACCACATATCCCAAATAAAGAGACTACGTTCTGTTGACTGTTTATCTAAGTACTGCCCTTTGCAATAATAAATAAAATAATAGACTGTTTCAAACTGTTGGACTCGACCTATTTGAGTATCGCAACAGCATCTTCCATATCCAACTTCAAGTCCACGCCACCTCACCTACTCAGGGTCTATCTTGCTGAACAACGGAAAATGCAATGTCGCCTTCCCCTCCTATAATAGTTCGATAGGCGGTGCACTACATAGTTTAATCCCGCAATTAGACATGGTGTTATGGTTCGTTGCCTGACTTTTGAATACCATGTCCTAGATTAGAATGTTTTTAAGGTGTGTCGGTTTCAGGCTCAGAACGACATTAATAAGGAGGTTTTTACTTTTTGGCTCTTATCATGTTGGTAATGCTTTTTGCATTACAAATGTCTATTGGCGGCGGTGACCTTTTAGTATTAAACTGCTCGGCTGCTTGTTTGTTGACTATTTACATTGAAAAATGAGAAATACTCACTTTCCAGGGTGAGACAGATATCTGCATACGAGTCGTAGGTGACGAGTAGTATATAGTTTTAAATATATAAATTATAATTATGGGACAATTGTTTAACTATATAAGAGTACTTTATTGAAACCCTAATGTCCCACTATAAAAATCTAGAACAAGGAACACACCATACTTACACAGTGATATTAAAAAATGGGGGCCGAAGAATGACCGATCACTCCACCGGCCCGCAAACAAAGCGCAGCTGATTAGTCCACCCTGATTAAGCACATTGGTTCGACAACCTGACGTGGATAATTTATGCAGCGCGTCCCATTCGCCTTCATTCCGAAATGCTAAACTTTTTTTATTATAATAAATGTACCCTACCTCACTGCGCAGAGTGGCAGCTCAATTTATCGTTTTAAATACTTTTAGAGACTAGAAATATACGCAGTGCAACAGCAATCTTTAAAATTGTTGACTTCATACACATTACAACATGTAACTAAAAACACAAACAAACTACACACAAAAATAAGAATTTCAATGAGCAATATGATTATTCAAAAAGTAATCATATATTATATTAGATTTAAATATTATACTAGATACCTACGTATCACAAGAATAGAGCATTTGTAATAATTAATAAAGGTCCATAGATAATAATGCATGTAACGCTTACCCAATGTATTTGTCCATGTAGTATTTGCATCTATTTGATAGTTATAATACAATAATACATTTCATCGTTACACCGGTAGTAGGTAAAGGGAGTAGTTGTCGAGAGATGAGCCTTATGATGGACAGAATCAATCTTGTGATGAATATAGTACTGATCGGACGTGTGACAGCGCTCGTACTCTGTGTAGTACATAAAGTTAATATACTAGCGTAATAGAGGAACACTCATCTCAAAATCGTGTCACCAATACATAAATGTGCATGTGTGTGAAAAATACACTGACACGAACATCACTTTTAGTGATGTCAAATTCACGTCCATGCAATATCGGCACGAATATCGACTATTCCATCACAGGTTTTTTGCTATATTTAATTCGTTCTCTTATTTAATTATCACATGTTAAATTAATAACACCATGCTAATCCTAATAACTTCTCTTTACTTCGCATCTTCTAAACTTAACCTTATTTGACAGGATTCTGTATATTAACATATCTTTTTTATTTGTAAACTGATTGAAATAAAACAAAACGTTATTAAATTGTACTAAAGAAAATAATAATAATGCTTATTGGTTTTAATTAATTCTTTGATGTAAATCGATATAACTTATTTCCCTCAGAAAGGAACTAACCAACAAATTTTGTAAGTATAGATTCTTCATTAACATCTCAGTGATTTCGTAGATGTCTACTGTAAACTTTGTGAGGAACTCTACCTATCTGATTTAACGTTCGAATTCATTTTTCCTTTGAACTGCATTTACAGGAAACCTTGAAGAAGTAAAATTTGTCAAACAATATGAAATCACATTCGCCGTTTATTGTCATATCATAATAATAACAGATATAAAATTCGCCAAATTTTATCAATACAAGGAGCTAACACTATTAAAAAGCCAAAGATGCACCTTTATAACTATCTACTTTATATCCAATGTGTTTACAAGCTGTAACCGAAACTAAAAAGGTAAAATATGAACAAATCTAGGTAAAACAAAAAATATTTCTTATACCTTTTTAAAAATTATCCACTTATTGATAGATTTTGTGCAAGTTCTACACGAAACGGTGTCATTTTCACGTACACAATATCTTTTTATCTTACACATAATTATGAAAAGTAAGTTATTATTTATATAATGAAGTATGTACTGCATGTTATTAATCTTAATTTATATGTATAATTTTATGATCAACTTCTATGAAAAAAAACATCGTAAAAGTAGTATTGCACTATCAGTACTTATCTGTGTATTGCCTCTTTGTTTGGGTTATTGTTATATATCTACTGCTTTTTGTCCGATAAAATACAGTAAGATTGAAAAGAAATGTATAAAATAACAAGGTTTTTTTTGGCTAATGGGGAGTAAATAGTTTGAAAACAGTCCTACGGCCAATTCTCTTGCGTCTCTTTCTCACAAGTAGGTTTGTCCGTAAAGCTAGAAATCTCACTCGCACACTGTGTTGTTACTCTATTACGCTAGTATATTAACTTTATGGTGTAGTAGTGAGCTCGTGAGTGATAGTTCCAAGTTTCCACGTTAATAGACACGTGGATAACGTGTTAACCGGAATATCATAAGGACCACCGAATATGACAGTCCCCATATATTCTAAAACATTTGAGAAAATTATGTACATGCGATTAATAAATGTTATCGAGAACTTATAATATTGTTAGAAATATAAAATAAATTAATATTTTAATATGAAATTGGGTCCTCGACCGTAAGAAGCTCATTGGGTTTCAAGCTGTTGTCGAGTCGCGGTCCAGAATTTGTGTCAATTATTTTACTAATTCATTGGAAATAATAAAATCCCTTTTAAAATTTAAAAACCCCTACCACCATATACTCTTACCAGAATATTTTCCCTAAAGACAAATTTACTACACTTCCCGCTCGTATTATATTAAATGGTATACTGGAATGCATCAACAAATAAGAGGAGCATTTTATGCTCTGTGTAAAGCGCTCCCTTTTCACTTACTTCACTCACTTAGAAAGAACAAATTATTTAGAAGCTTTTAAAAACTTTTAAAAAGTGCTTTATATTTAATAAAATAAATTGAACATGAATTAATTATAATACGTCATCAACATAATGCACAGTAATAGATAATTATAAAATTTTGTATGAAATATGTGCATAATCAGATTCGACATCAGTATCTATCGAAGAAAGTGGGGATGTAACAAAATAACTTGAAACGTAACTCGCGTGCTGGAGTACGGTGAGAAAATCAAAAGTATTATTTACTTAGAGGGGCGCGCGAGACATAAAATCCGTATAAATAATTCACACGCACCATTACGCCGAGAGGCAAACGGAGTTGAGGAAACTACGCTCCTAAATATTTGAACACAAGCGTTATATGTATTGCAATTTTCATTAATCATTAATGTGGATACCAGGCTCGCAGGCCCTGCGTCCGACAAGCGCTATACATAACTAATGTCAACTCGGCGTTCTCCTAATCTGCGAGTTACTAATATTGTATGAATGAGTATAATATTTAACACATTATGTTCGTATTACGATAGCTTCCGCTTTATATGGCCTTGCATAAGTTATAAGCTATCTCAAACGTTCGGACCTGTAAAAGTATGTAAGTCTTCGGGACGATGGTACGATTGTTTCCACATATTCCATCGAATCTGTAGTCGTTCCATAACAATAGTATAAGTAACTCACGAAAAATTTTAATGTAATCTAAATTTTGACCATACTCAAAGATGTGCAAATTCTGTCAGCCCGAATTAGTCAGCGTATAACTATGTCCTTATTACTATAGAAAGCATTACGTAGGTACCTAATCAACTTTATAGTCGGTCTTCAACACATCTGACAAGTGCGTCTCCGTATGCTTTGTATGCCTAAAAATATACACAGGAAATACACTGTGACCATTCGTGCTCGTACATACTCTATCAGATATATTTTTTCATTACTTTCACGTAGACGCAAAAAATACATCTGTAAAAGTGGCAGGTATTTCATATTTTACTAAATAAATAATCATTGGCAAGGAGTCGGACAGGAGTGAACAACGAGAGGATTCCATAGATAATAAATGTGTCTGATACTAATCTGGAGACAGTTAGAACTGTTATGTCATCCTGGCCTCTTAGTTGCAGCTAATTGTTAGAAACTAGAATCTCACATTACACCGTGATAACTTTTATCTTTATCTTTTTTAATCTTTCTTTGGCTGGATTCGGGTTTACTGTCAGTGAAAGTAGTTGTAACAATGATGTCCATTCCACTGCCTTAGCACTGATTATCATTCATTGCACAGTTTCGAGAACACCATGGAAAACTTTAAATAATAATAAATATTTTTTTCATGGTATATCGTTATCGAATCACATCCTTTAAAAACTTATTTTAAGAACTTTTATATCATGCCATCCATCAAAATTTGGAAGTCCGCTCTGATCGGTCCTGAGCCTTCTGAATACTGAATGAAAAATGTGCTTTGACATACATCAAATTTAAAAACGGAATACATCTGTAGAATATCTATAAAAAGGAAATTTAACTGAAAATAAAATTCATTTTACTCGAAAAATACCAATGTTCTAATCATTTCACTGATATGCTTCCGCGCTTTTTGTTTGAAATGATGGATAGGATGGTATGGAAGCCTCGAACATTTGCAAGCTATTATCAGCCTAAGGAGCCTCAGTTCTATCTTGTGCAACAATTTTGAGGTGGTTTGAATTTAAAAGGGGTGAAACGAAATATTGCAATGTTAGTGCGAGGAAACCCACGAATCACATACACGGACATCGAGAAGAACTAAGACATAAGTTCTGGGAGCGTTAATACCGTCTTGCATCAACATCTTGGAGTTCGGAAGATTTGTTTTCGTTGGATCATTCGTTAGCAAGAAACAGTCTATTTTACCTTGGGTAATTTAATGCTTGACAACAATTCCATCTTATGGTAAGTGGTGATGAAGTCTAATATGTTCAGCACACTTATAAAAGCCTATTCACACCTCTTGAAGACTCCCGCATCATAAGGAGGTATGATCACGATGCGGGCAAGCTATTCCAGTTCTTTGGAAACCGCGTCGTCCGTACGAACAGTATGTTCACAGCCTAACGATGGATGTACATCGGGTTATTCGATGAAAGAAAGGCGATTCAGGAAAGGTGATGGGTGAATTATTTCGCATATTTTATGCGCACACTTTGCAAAATGTGTGGATTATTGTCTTGAAATATTGACTATAAATATAATCCGGAAAATACATCATGTCAGAATGGGTCTCCTCAGTAGGACCGATGCCGACAATATGACATATACCTCGCAACGTTGGCAAAAATACGAGAATTGTGCTGCATCACGATAACGCCTCATCACACATCCCTTAAAACAAAGTCTTTTATTGAGGAATCTGGTGATACTCTTCCACCCTACAGCTCTGAATTAGCTCCCTGTGATTTCTTATTATTACCAATAGTGAAGAAAGTAGAAATTTCTGACCTATTTGAGCAAGATCGACAAATGTATTTTTCACAAAGTTGACTTAGACGAATGGAATTTTGTATGAAAGAGGGAATTTTGAAAAGATGTATCATAAGTAGTACTAATATTGAGTATTTTTTTCTCGAGACTTTTTGAGTGACTTAATGCCTACGTACAAAATATCTGTATAGAAAAATCGTAAGTACTCATTACATATAACGAGTATAATTTCCGCGATGTTCTAAGTTAGAAACTCAGTCTAATTTTAATTCATGTAGGAGTCATTGCATTATTCGCAATGGCATCAAACAAAGCTTCCTGTTGGGGCTTTTCGATTCCTGCTTCTAACATCACTATTAGCCTCCAAGGCTATTGAAATTAGGTTTCTGTGAACCAAATGCACCTACGCTTTATAGAAATAGGTGCCTTTTTACATTGGACGCGGCGTGCTGTCAATGGGAGCTCATTGTAGTCATTTGCGCGAAGTTGCCTATTGTCATTTCTGTAAAGTTCGAGCTATCGACAAACTGATAGCGTTGACGCTACGTTTGTTCAAAGGACCTTTGACGAAGAGAGAAATAATCGGCGCGTGCGACTCAAATGACCGGCCGAGTAGCCTCCGTGCTGCTCGATGACAAAGAGATAATAACAACCCACCAGATAAAACATGTTTGGCTTTATGGCTTTTCAGTGGATGCTATATGCTTTTACTACTTTAGAAATAAGTAGGTAATGTCATATTTAAGATAAAATATATACTATAAAAAAATTGTAAATAATGGATATTGATATTTTGAGATTTGGTTAAAAATTATTAACGAATTCGAGGATTTGAAAAGTTACACTTCATAATAGGCTTGCTTAGAATATAAATAATATATATATATATATATATATATATATATATATATATATTATATTGAAATGAATTAGTGTAAATATTGTATGTATTATTAACTCTATGTGAAAATGAGTGACAATATGGGATGAATGTTTGTTCTCGTAAAAGCTACTGAATTTCTATGTAAATAATTGGGAAATTTTGTATAATAAACATCCACTGATAATGGAGTTTTTCTAATTTCTAGCCTAAAGCTATGAATGGAATTATGCATTTATAAGATAATCCGTTATGTTCAGAGTTAAATTCATGGATATAGTATTATTATATATTGTTATTATTTCATTAGTATTTAGTCTTGCAGGTAGAACAATAAAGATATGTTTCAGGACTTCCGGAAATTTCATGCCTTATAGAATGTATGAAATTTTATTGGTTTAGATAAATGACAAAAATCTCGTTCTTCTCAAATTAATCATAATAAAAAGAAATAAGTTTATTTTAATAATGCGGTTAAGTCTAAGAGTTCTTTTTCAGATATTTTTTTCTATTATACAGGATGAAATGTCAAAACACAAATAAATGACGCAGTTGACAAGAGTTATTCAACATTATATTATGACAAAGTAATTTTGGACAATTTCACGGCAATTTCAAACAGCGATTGCTGAAAACATTTTCTGTGCAACTAGGAGCTTTGAACTTAGTCTGTAGTCTAGTTTGAGTTATCATTATCTTCTTATCGACGATATTTTAAATCGCTCCCAGATCTGTGTAAAGTACCGTTTTGTTTTATATTAAATCCAAAATCTCATTTTGCTGCAGCACATATTATAAACTATAAGACCGACAGAAGTCGTGTGATAAAATACATACAATATGTATAGATCGGAAGTTGTACTACAGGTACTATATTACTTATATGTTTTAAAATGGGTATTAAATTTATACGAAACATTACAGGAGTTACACAAAGTGATGGCTATCAGTTTATGTATACATATAACATATAATATATCAATTGCGGATAATTTAAATAAAAACCACGAAAGATAATTAACTGCGTGAAAATTGTAAGCAGTAAAAATGCAACTATTGTGAAAAATATATGAGGTAGTTGCGACCTAATAAATTATTAATTTTAAGTACAGTCAAGCAGGACGAAAAATCACTAATGACGTCGGTCCAGCTCTGGAATGGTTTACGATTGCAGCACATACTGGCAACGTTTTTCGAGGGTTTTAGATCAGTTTTCTACTAAGAAAACATGGATATGAAACGTAAAAATTAACACCCTACTATTAGTGAATAACTGAAACAACATATTAGTTTATTGTGCAAAAATAGTTTTTTTTTTAATATAAAAGAAGTTAAATAATATCACAAACCATAAATGATAATATTCTATCATATATCGGTAATTCAATAAAATAACAGTGCAGGACAAGGCGTGCTAGACGAGCGGTATTGCAGGAGAGGCACCTGGCACTTCACACGAAATCCCGAAGCTGCTTATAAATGTCTCACAATTAATGTTTAACCTTTATTAATAGTTCACATTATAACATGATAGAGAAATCTTTTAATCCAGTGACGTAAAAAACTAAATCAATACTTATCAAGATCTTGTGTTCTCCGCGTACTGTAATGCGACGGTTGGTTTACTTTGACGTTAAACTCAATTGATTTTCTCGGCTAAATATAAATCCAATAGCGGTTTCATTTTGTAACAAGATACAACTTGTAACTTGAAAATCTATTTCGTAATGGAGCGAAAATAAAAATATTACCGCAGAAGTTTATTCTAAAGGAACTATTTTGTCTTGTATACTATATGTATACCATAATTCCTAGCAGAAAACATATGTATGAATAAAATCTTACTTAATATTACACTTTATTATTAAAATAGATAACAATAAGTTTACTCGTTTAATAGTTTTGAGAGGTTGCCGACTTGCCATTTAAAAATATTATGCATGTATGTCTAAGCATCTATTGCTAAAACGTTAGTACCAGGTACAAAACACGTTCTTGCGAAATAAATAATTAAATATTGGAATGACATATACATATAACAAAATTTTAACTGATTTTCTGTACATGAAGGATATATGAGTAAAACGATTATTATGGGCCTTTATTAATATATTGTATGCATCACTTAATATTTAAAGTTCATTTCATTTCAATCCGTCCATAAATATCAAAGTTATAAGTTAATCTAAAATGCGGGTGTTTATAAGCATGAGGCGTAGTTTTTCTGAAGCAAAACTAAAGTCTCTAATAAATTGGAATTCGTAGGATTATTGTACATTGTCGTATCAGTTTCATGAAATTATACATCTTCGTGACTACAATTTTATTTCACATATTCAGCAGAACGAATATTAAATAATTTGTTTATTAGGACATTGCACGAAATATCTGAATAAATATAATAATATAGAGAAACTGACTGAAACATTATCCTTCCAAAATTTATAGTAGATAAAGTAAAAACTAATACATTAAACAAAAATAGAGTTTACAGGAAACACCTTTAGAGTGACATGATCTAGCCATGAGTAAATTTTGAGACATTCCTACTCTAACAGGTACATAAAATTTATTTCAATTTATTTCAATATATTTCAAGTACATAATTCGTTATTCATCATGTACCTCTAATGGCCTTTATATTCAAATGGACTGAGCACACAGGAAACGTAATATTTTTGACCTACTCTTAACAATCGATATGAGCACTGAAAGTTTTCCTCGATAATCTCCTCTACTCTTATACTTATTCTTTTGCGTCGAGTCTAGTCGTAATAACTGTGTCCAATCCGCATCTCTTTGTTTATTGCTACATGATGTGTTCAAAGCGACAAAGGGAGCGTTGAAAGGTGAGTTAAAGAGGTGAAATTGCGGTCTAGTCTCTCAATTACAGTACATTAATGCGAACGTGCAAGTCCAGTGGTAGCATTTCATCATAGTCACTATTTCTCGATAGATGACGTTGATTTCACAAATTAATTTGTACGGCAATTTTCGGCTCGAACCACCGTCCCCTCGCCGCATAGCGTTGTAAGTGTAACGTTTATACAAACGATCGCCTGCATTACCCGATATCTATGCATATAACAACGTCGGGGCTCTCTCAAAACAATACGAATAAGCCAATCTCGCTGGATCATCAAAACACACAGCACTCCGCCCTGAATCTCATTTGCTTAGCGTGTGTACATTGCATTCAATTTCTCGCACAGTTTACCATTAAGTGTTGGTAACTATTAATTTGGAAACAAGATGCAAGCCTCTACGAGATTACGATTGCCCGTGCCATACATGTTCCCCTTAAATAAAGGCACCGGCATCCATCGCCCCTCGAAACATATGTGTACTAATCTCGGTCCATAATATCTCGAGTTCAGGATTTATAATCTGGATTACCAGTTCGATCGGAATCAGTCTCATTTGTAGATAATTAGATAGAGATTCGGGGCTATTTACATCTTATTTTTGGTTTTTTTAATGATTTTCCAACCACATTATTCCGCTTTTCAGTCAATTAGTATAAAACGCTGTTCCAAGATAAGCACATGTCTTAATTTAATGACGTTTACTCATATGGACTCACGTGGATGCAACAAAGGTAGTAAAAGATTTCTTATTTTCGTTGATAGATTATATCTTATACATATACATTGTGTTTAGTTCAAACAGTTCCGTTATTTTGTAGAGTAATCTATACTAGACATTAATTAATATTCTGTAGTTTCTGCGCATGTAATCATAGATATAATTAGATAATAATTTCCGATGCAATTTAGTGACCGCATTGGTAGAATAATTGTGTGATCTCACACTCATCCATGTGCACTCTATATTAAAATCATTCTATTCATTAAAATAGAAGAATAATCGATGTGAGTAATTCTCAGTTTTCATTCACTAATATCCTTTGATGTCCACGACGAATTATTAATTGACTCACGACTAATTGTAAGAGTGGCATTTAATTAAATATATCCTCAGTCCTCGTACGTCTCGCAGGCAGTGACGGTTCATGTGAAAATGGTTGCGATGCGAGATTTGCAAACGAGCGAACACACCGGTATAGGAAGTATTGTGTGTAGATGCACGTAAACACGGGCGTGGGGAGCGCTTTGCAATTCCGATTCATTATGTATATAGAGCGGCCGATTCGGACGGATGCGTCTTCGATACGTGATGTGCACGAATTCTCTGGTTTACTCCGACTGACGATATTAGTGATCGTTTATGCTGAAATAGATCCAGTTTTCTAGATATCACTATTATATAGCGAAAACGTGAACTAAAAATGTATTAATTTCTTTCTGTTTATTTCTTGGTCGAAAGCGCATTAGTGACACCTATAGTGTTACTCGTGTCCATGGGCGACGGTCACCACTTACCATCAGGTGGCAAGGTTTACATAAAAAAAAAAATTAGACTAGTTTAATCGTAGTACATGGATTCATAAAATTAAATATGAAAACATCGTTAAATTGCGCCGGTAAATGTGACTTGGTTAATTCCGTAAATTAATTATTATAATGGAGAAATCCAAATTACACCTTTAACGGAACATATACCTAAATATGCATAGATAAACAGTCGTATGAGATGTTTTATCTTCTATCGAATATAGATAACACACTTATATTTAATGAATATATATCTCCATATAAGAAATAATTATTTTAATCTCGGTTATAACATTAGCTTAGCCTACAAGCGACCACTATTTTAGCCAGTTTTTCGCGTTTGAAATTTATGAACGATGTGGACGCGAGAACCCACACTTACGAAAGAACCATTCGGCAACGTCATTATTGCGGACATTACAGAAGTATGCAATACTACCAATCTAACACCATAACAATAACAAGAATAATAGCCCGATAGATTTGTAATACTCTTGCTTCACGGGAGCTGAATATCTTTGTTGATATTTCCCTCCCAACACACAAAATAAAAACACTGGAAATATTTACTTTCCACAGATTATTAATAAATAAATAAATTAGTTAATATGCCTGGTCTATTAATAAATAACGAGATAAAAAAATTAAATGTATTTATTATACAAGAAATAGCAAACAAGGGTAGAAGGATTTGTGTGTATACGATCTATAATTGATTCCAATTTGGCAGATGGAAAATGTAAGGGCTGAGTAAATAGACAGATTACACGGAACGGCGAAACTAATCACGAACGCACAGTTGTGGATCAGGTGTATCACTTGAAATTTGAATGGACTAGAACACAAGTAGGGGCGCAACACATTCTGTTCTTACTAATTATACAAACATTAGGCCGTGAGTTTAATTATCGGGCTTATCTGACAGCTGTTAAGCAAATTCCAATAATCCCATACGTGCAGTGTGTGTATGTTAATGTATAATCTTTAAAATGAATTTGAAGCGGAAATATAAAACAAATAACATACCTAACCGTATTAATTTTAAAGCTACCTACATATTTCCTCTCTAAAATTTAATAAATCAAAATTTTTTTCTTCATACATTTTCACAAATTTACATTTTCTTGTAAACTGTGAGGGACCATATTCTATATACTATACTTATAGTTCTATTATAAGGAAGATGTTATAATAGACTTTTAAATATTTTCAATAAGTTATTAAATATGCGTTTATACGTTTTATAACAAAACATATACCTCATATAAACTATCAGTTATTTATTTCATTTGATACATGAAGTGTTTTTTTTATTTTCCCCTAGAATTAACTTTGAAAGTACAATTCGTTTAAACGTCCGTCAGCACATGCGGAATGTGAAATACCTCCCGATTGGTTATTGAAGTGTTAAATCGACCAAATCAGGTCTGCATCCGGTTGCCTGTACATAAGTTGAGCTGGCCGTCAGGGTTCGAATTAAACTTTTTTTGTAAGTCACGGGAAATCCATCAGGGATTACTGGATGCACGGTAAAGAAATTGAGGTTGTATCGGACTCCTACCGACTAAAACCCCTAGGTGTTTCTTCGTTCATCATTAGGCGGTACATGACAGAGGATCTCTAAAAAATGAAAAATTAAACTTTGTGTATAAGAAAACATTATCACAATATTAATATATACCTAACAATTAACTATAATCAAGTAAATAAAAGCAGGAGGGATTGGTTAGATTCGAATAAGGTCACCACTAGATTCAGTACCCGCTCAATGATACAGTCTACAACATGGCTCTAGAGAAACTATCCGAATTTAATTAACTAATCTCTCGAAGGGCCCTAGTTCAACATCGAAATCAATTGGTTAGTCTACCGTCAGTTTGATTGACACTCACTTTGGACCAGCTACTATACGTACTTGAACATGGCGCGACATAATCAACTATGTTCCCAACTAAAGACTTCACGAATAACGTTGGCCTGAATTTCACAAAGTAGATGAAAATTTAGTTTGTGGCTACAACCAACACCCACTCAGTTGGCTCAGTACAAGCTAACACTTATTAGTCAAAGCTACAAATACTTTAACTATTTTAGGTTGCAATGCATCAGAATTCATTTGCAAACAATTACAAAACGCGGAATGGATCGCAACTAGCAAAGGAAGGCAGGGGTTTACGGATTGCGAGTGTTATTTCGTGTTTTTCGACTTTGCAGTTAGTAAAGGTAAATCAATAGGCATATTTTAGTTATACAGATAAATTCAGGTTTAATCTCAGAAAGTCTCCTTTAACTTGTATATTACAATATTCACAAACAAGGTAATGTTCTCGTGACATTCTGATTTGCTTCCTTTTACTGTGGTCACCTACAAAAATGTACAAAATCACGCAAATATGGAAGAGAACATGATGAAAATCTCACAGGCATACAGGTTTCCTCGTGATGTTTGCCATCATCTAAGCAAATGAAAATTGATTTGCATTTTTGATACATACACACACCCATATATATATATATATATATATATTCTACACAATCTATATTATACAGTATTCTACACTAATAAGTATAGATATTTATTTGATATTCATTTAAAGATAGTAAAGAAATTACCATCCACATCAAAGGACGTGGATGGATATCTACTAGCGGATGATAGAAGAAACATGAGCAACTACTATTTTTAATTGGATGTACTAGCAGACTAATGTTATTTGTTTATAGACAAAAGGAAGGGAATTAAAAAGAAACTAAAATGTTATCAACTTAAAAAATAATCAATAATTCTCTTAAAACTTAATACTACGTGTTATGAATGAAATGTTATTGAGATAAAATAAAGAAAATAGATTAATCTAATATCAATAATTACATTCAAAGAAATAATCGAGTCATATTTAATTGACACAATTATTTTAATTGCTTTTAATCATTCAATAGAACATAATCATCATAATATTCTTTTACTTAATGTAATTAAAACAATTTTACAGTTATAGTAGCTAACTTGAGAAGGGCAAACCGAGAAACAATAATAAAGTATTATTAATCATTTTAACATAAATAATATTAATGTATTAAAACAAAAAAAAATGCGTCATGTTCAATCCTTAAGTTTTATGAAAGTTAAATCTATGTACCTTTCAATTTGTATGACATTTCAATTGAACAGTTTTAATAATAAAATAAATTACTGAAGATACAGCAAGCCTTACACCAACGGTACTTTCAATAACACTATGTCAATTGACAACGACCCTGTAACTCGGTAAGGAGTGAAGTGACACTGACTACAGCCAAGGGAAAGGGCCCCGGGACTCGATTCTCGCCCAAATTAGACAACTCCGAGAGCTACATTGAACTGGCCTAGAACATAGACCCCAATGCCCAGCCCTCCCTGCTCCTGTGGATTATTGTACATTGATTATATTTGTAGTAATGATAGTATCCCTTTATATTTTTTATTGATGTAAAAAGACCTCTACCTTGCCTACGTCTATAAGTGACGGTGCGACATATCGTGCATACCATCGGACGACCCTTCCTGCTATAGAAAAAATATCACTTGGCCGATATTCGACCTTTGGTTCTACCTTGTATTTTTAGAGTAATTTGTACTATAGACTACTGTTATTAGAACACTGATCTGGCAACCGTACGGAGATAACTTAATTCTCATTACATCCCCTTAAAAATCACTGATGCTTTTATGTCTAAACTCAAACAATCATTTGGTAATGTCCAGTCTATACAATATATGTATGATAGAGACCAATTAGTGTAACATACTATATCACCGGCAACCGAACTCTTAATTTCGAAACAGTTATGTACAATACAATTAGCTTGTAACGATATATGAAACAGGATTTTCACTACTTTCCGGGAGACATACTAAATTCAAACAACGTATTTCCGAGTACAGATCATTTGAATATCGTTCAAATGGAAATTTATGTGCATTATTATAAATAAATATGTTATTCGTAATTAATTATTCAATAGTCAATTAATAGCGAAACATAGCAATTTAATCATTCGAATTAATAATAATTAATTATTATTATTATGTCCTAATTGAGTAACTTTTCTTGTGTACAACATTAAAGAAAAAATATCCACCGGTCCAAAGTACATCTCACGCATATTTATCGATTAATCACAATCGTTTAAATATCAAAGTTATCTCATATTAATTTTTCCAAATAATGTATTATTACAAATTTATTATCACTTTATGCTTTTAAAAATCATTGTGAGTAAACCTAAGAGTTCTCCATAATGTTCTGAAAGGTATGCGAATCTGAACTCCTCTTATACTCGTAGAGAAAGGAATCCCAAGCCGAGCAGAAGGACAACTATGGTGACATCAGTGAATACTTTTACAATTTGTTTATAAGCTTCTAGTAGTCCGACACTGGGCACTAATCTCTCACGAGTGACTTCCTGTACCACGCTCTAAAGACGGATGGATTGAGGGCATACATTCTGAAGACTAAGGATATCTGATAAATTTAGATTTTTTATTAACAGCTTTCACTTGATGCTTTTAAATCGCTGTTTACAAGTATTAGTAATACTTTTTTGTTTATTTCTATCGTTATTTATTAATGAAATTTCTATTAAATGAAAGCCTAATTTTGTCGTCTGCAACTTAATTATTTTGTAATGAAAGTGGTAGTATAAAGCTTCGATCTCCTTATTCGATACACTATCAACCGAATTAAGCGACAAAAAAGTTCAGGTAAATTCGAGTGAACTTTTGGCAATTTGAAACAATTCACAAAGAGGCTTTAACCGTTCGAGAAAATAAATTATACATATACGCCGTATATTAGACCGAAGCGACCACAGATCCAAAATGAAGCCTGGTGCTAATTCCTCGGTCGGCCAGCTAGTGTGGCTGCGTTCGCAAATCAAGTTTGCCTGCTGCACATCCCTTGATAATTTGTTCTAATTGAAATTCAAGTCATTGACACTGTCAACCGCCGTAATTGAATATCCAGGAACACGCCCTCCATACGTCTGAGGCATGTTCGACGCTGGCCATATTATGCACAGTTTAAACGTATATTTTAAATAAAATTGGTAGCGATATACATGTTAAAGACTTTTTTATTGTCATCAGGGCAGTCTTTTCGATAAAAATCATGTGGATGATACATTACCTCTCTTAAAATATAGTTCATAACTCTTCGTCTTTCGTCCAGTAAATGGACAGGAAATGGTCAGTATAGCTGTCGTACGTTTAACAATATAGTTCTAGGAACACACGAAAACTGTCAAGCAATTAACTCTTTCCCATTTTTTAATATGTATATCTATATCATTATCGTTTTCAAGATTTTTTTCATATAAATAGTATTAAAAATAGCTATAGTGATACGGTTATGTAACTGTATGCACTAGATGTTGATTATATTGTTCGAAAAAAATATATCACTTTAAAATAATTATTACAGCAATAATTGTCCCTAATTGAGATTGTTGTTCACAAGCATTATTTGAAACGATTTTAGTATAATCTTCATTTAGCTATGATCAAATATTCCTATTTCCTTATGTTCAATCCTCCTACGGATTGTTACTCCTTTACGTAAATGACTTGTACAAATTATCTACACATTTATTTTATGTTTTGAGTGTTCTGATCATCTATCTATTTTTATTAAATTGTTAATAACAATTTTAGGGTTAGATTTATTTTCTTTAAGTGTGCTGTTTAGTGATTGACGTTTCAAACTACCCAACACAAACTGCTCTGAACGGGCGAGTAACCCGGATAATCGCCCGCAGCAAATACGGGATCAAACTGACGAAAAAACGATCCCGTCCAACGATGATGTTACGTTCAAACCGCATTGTGCTGTGTACCCATAGTGGTGGGCCGGAGTTGCGTTCGAAATCACGTCTGTGTTGACAATTCAGTTCGGCCCGGCCCGCGCTCGCTGAGTCTGGCTGCGTCCAAACTACGAAAAAGTATGCCGGTAGCGGAGAGCGATTTTCAACGATATCGACTAACGATTTATGAATGTTGTTGCGGAACGTTTAACGTTTTATGGCTATGTTCTTGTCGCTGCTCAGAAAGGCATTTCGTTTAGAAATTAGCTTGTAGGTAAATAAATCGTCGCTTTACTCGAGTAAAATATCAATTGAACTGACATATACGTAACGTTACTTATGGCTTGGGATAAGCTTTAACTAGAGGCGATAAATCGATACGACATTAGGTACTCTCCTGAAAGCCTCCAGCATTGTTTGACGACTGTTATAGTTAAATAAAGATAAAGATTTTGGAAGAATAAAAACTTCAATGTCACTAGTCTAAAGCACCAATCCAAATCCCAAACGTATTCGTTTTAGTCGGTCGATTACTTAGTATTGGCAGATACTTCCGAGGAACATAATATGTTCGTTACGTCGAGGTTTCAGAAGTGGGGTCGACAATTGACGACCCCGTAGCTCAGTTGGTAGTGACCCTGCCTGCCGAGCGTGGGGTCCCGGGTTCGATTCCCGGCCGGGGCAGATATTTATGTGACAGATAAATGTTCGTTCTCGGGTCATGGGTGTTTGTGATGTGATAATTGTGTATGTCCATGCCACAACCGCAACACAGGGAATCCTAGTGCGAGGGTGTGAGTGTGTGAACGTTTATAAACGTTTCATAAATATTATGCCAGTGAAAGCAGTGGTCGAAGTCGTTTCAGTTAACACTAAAATAAAATTTTTGTTTTTCGAGTGGAAAAATATCGCGTTGTTGTTAGTCGTCGCGTGATTTTGGACAAAGCTGAAAGTTGTACGGTAAAAGTTGCGGCAGGGTACGTGGCGCGA
>PDGT01000018.1:4010819-4135718 GCA_003671415.1 Megathymus violae
CGGTCCGTCATCGACATAGGACTAACAGGTTGCCAGATTTGCCACTATTTTTACACGGCCCGCGCCCTGCCACCGCCAGTGATGTGACGAAGCACACCTGTTGTTTGCCGAATTAAACGAAAAACCACACACCGTCAATGGCATAGAAACCGATTTCGAAGGACTTTTCGTCAAAGCTATCCCATGTTACTCAACGAACAAAGTTCGATAAAAATATAATATACTGTAGTTCTACACAGTTTTTGATATC
This sequence comes from Megathymus violae, assembly GCA_003671415.1. Lineage (NCBI taxonomy): Eukaryota > Metazoa > Arthropoda > Insecta > Lepidoptera > Hesperiidae > Megathymus > Megathymus violae. The sequence continues at coordinate 4,011,070 of PDGT01000018.1, forward strand.
ATTTATTGTGGCACTCCCTTGTATTTGTGGTGGAAAATAAACGATTAATATTAATAAAATAACTATTATATCATTTAATTCAATCGTGATATATAATATTGTGTATATATATAAATGATACATTAAAAGTACAAACAATATGACTTAATTTATAAGATTCTATTTATCACTGATCAGATCGTGGATGAGCCTTAAGTGATCCAAGAGCCTTAATTGATCGTCCGAATTAAGATGCGGTTAACTTTGGGATGGGTTGCTGCTTGTGGTAAAATATCTTGAGTGCTTCCGTACGTCAGAAGGCACGTTAGGCCTCAATATCTGTTGTAATCGAGCCATGTTGGTCGTTATGTCGGAGTCTGTCCGAAGGCAACTTCTGAAACTTTGGTTGGCCACTAACCCTTCCACCAATTCGCACTGGAGTAGCGTGATGACTACTACGGTGTAGGACTCCTCCATTACTAGGAGAGTCAGATGCTTTGATGTGATCGCTAATGGATTAAAGCTATTGATCATATAAATATTGATGTGTAGCTAGTAGTTAAGTTTTAATTTCATTATCAGTTGGCACTAGAGAAAATAGTTACGATTAAACAAAAATTGCAGAAATGAGCAAACACAAAGCCGTTAATTCAATGGACTGTTTGCTTTTTTAATATTTATTTCAATCTTTAGTGTTTTACTCTGGAGAGAGACGATAATGATACGAAATTGATGATATTAAACAATTGTATTGATACACTTTGAAATAATAGTCACAAAAGAGTAAATGGGCCTACTAACGAGATCCCCTTTAATACTGCAAAAGGACTTCCCTCAATATTTTTCTACAACTGCTCACGTAGAACTCGCCAAATACACAATGAATAACCAAATGAATAACACAATATAATGTTTTTGTCAATTTATCAGCATAAAACAGCTCTACAATCAACCTGAACAGAAGGCACATCACTAGATCGCTATCAAGTTTCGGCGTGACTCCAAATGATCTGCGATCAACCAATTAAACGATTTTTACGTGACCGCGCATAATGTTGGCGATTTTAAAACGAATCAAACAGGACACACTAGCATTAGCGTGAATGCTATGTCTGTAAAGCATCGAACAGATAGGCTAAACTGATGAATCGTCGCAATGCCAATGGAGAACTCGAAACCATGCGCCCATAGTTACGACTAAATAACTTTAGCAATAATGCCTATTAAATATTATAAGTATTTGAAGATATTTAAACATGTGCGAATACATTGTTGCAATAATATCATTTTATTGAACATAAAACATGATGGTCACATAATCTACATTGTAAACTTGCTTTACATTACGCAAAATCTGTGATTAGTCTAGTTTATAATATATCCATTGGGTTGTACAATTACATTACAAATCTTAATTTGAGTTTATTGAAATAACTTCATCAACGCCAACCCTCGCCGTCCAGTCTGCATGAAACTCAACGATCGCACCGCGCAGGGTGGAAAGCGTTTTTCACTTGCACTCACTTTTGATTGCACCCGCAGCGGGTCGCACCAGGTAATATCAGAATTTTGCACCAGATCACATTTACAAATAACTAAGGTGTCATTAATAGTTGGTTCTACATAATTCTGTTCAATCACTCGATATTTCCTTAGATTACTTGATTTTTTTTCTCTGATGCAGCATTATAGATCATGATGTTGTGTAGTTAAATTTGAAATCATTATTAATTTTTCCGATAAATGTTAATTTTTCTGATAAATTTGTATAGCATTATAGTTGTGCTGTTTTTAAGAGGTGTTCAGCGGCGTTTAACACCGTTTGGTATCCGTATGCATTTGCTTCTTGAATAATAATATCAAGATAAAGAAATATTCTTCCCATGTTCATAGTCCGGACATTTATTTTTACTAATTCTAACGACACACGCACGTTTGCTGCACATATTTGATCCTAATATCCTTATGTAAACATATTTTTGTGGAGGAGACCAAACAACGACTTTTTATAATTCCTAAGATTATAATTAAAATAATGGAAAGGGGCAAATAAAAAAAAGCACAAATATGTAAAATTAATACTCGTCTGTTCAAGACGAGCACCAGAATCATTCCAGACTTATCCCAAATTTAAGCACGAAAAGCTGCCATTTGGTACTCGCGGCAGAACATGAACGTGCGACATGAGTGCGCGAAGTGATTTTTAATCCAATATTCGTTAACAATTTAACAGTAATCAGTGCACTGAGACCAATATGAAGCGGTAAACACACCAATTTCAATGTTAACGTCACGGGTCTATCAGTGTGGCAGTTAAACTGGTTAAATGATGAATTAAATTCCGAATAAAACTCAGTCATCATCTGTGTGAAAAAGGGACGTAGAGCCAATTAAAATATCACGTAGTTCGGATTGCTGCACAGAGTAGCCACGGTGATAGACAGCGCCTGTTATAGAGCAATTACGGTCAGAGGGAAACGATTTTGCTGAACTGAAAAGTAAACGGCTGATGTAAAAACTATTGGGATTGGTTTCTAAACAAAACAAGTGAGAATTTTAGAAATTGTTCCATGTTAGAATTAACGTGGATTGACCCGAATTTTGATCATTGTAACACAAAAATTCTACCAAAAAACGAAACAGTTTTTTGCATATGTCAGAATAATAAGAAAGATATATAGACACAGGTCTTTTAAGCCTAGATAAATTGAATTTAGTGATTGCAGCAAACATTTCGATGAATGTAGACAAGCTCAAACAATTATTAGCATATGATTTAATTAAGAAGCAATTGTTTATACACATTAATTGAATAGCTTTGGATTTTATCAATAAATAAGTAAACTAACTTTCAATGTTAACATTACGTTAAAATTACGTAAACGATTTCTCGTGAGATGATGCTTTTGAAATAATTGTACTAAATTATGCTTAAATTCGTATTAATAATAGTAAAGGTTTTGTTTTTTTTAATAAAAAACGTCTATTATTCAAATTTATGTTCAGAAGTGCACAACGAGGGCTATCAAATACTTTTAACTGGAAATGTATCACTTGGCCTCAGTAACAATTTAAAATAGGATTTAATTGTTATTTGACTATATGCTTACTAATATTCTGTGAATGAAATAATTATCATATTTTTATGTTTACTATATTATCATATTTTTTATCATATTTATAATTTCATAATATATACCATAATAAAATATATTATATACCATGTTGCCAGAACGATTATGGTTTATTTACTAATAAAACTGTCTTATAAAATACCAGACAAGTAAAAACGATTGTTGGCTAACTTAAGCTATCATCATTCGGACATTAATCAATAAGTAGTAGAAGAGCATACGGCTCCCACTCGAGACAGCAATAACTGGCCAAGTGAACGCCCTGAGGATCTCTCAACAAGAGGTGAGTCCGAAGGATACATTTTGATAATTATCCTTCTTCAGTTGTACCGATATGCCACTTAGATCGTGGTTACAAGTCAATCTCGCATAGTTTTAGTCTAAACTTCTATTAATGTATAAGTTTCCCTCGCTCGTGCTTCTTAACGTAAGCTCATCATTATGATATACACGATAGGTTCCTGATAAATTTCTGATTGCCTAGTAAACGATAATTATCAGAATATTGGATTGGATTTATTTTTTATTTAAGACGTCTGTATCCACTCAGTTCGTCGAAAAAGTCTTTATTCAACCGAATCTTTCATCGAGCAGAAGTATCAAACTAAAAGTTACAATTTGTGTCTATTACAAATATTACCTAAAATTTTTGACTTCTCAAGTGAATTTTTCAAAATTTATTCATAATTAAAAACTTTTTTTCTAGTCCTTATATTTATTGTTTCTCTAAAGTTTTAAAAAGCAAGTGCGCAAACATTATTTTTGTGCCTCACATGATAACCTCAGTGAGATACAGGTCAGTTTCTGTTATTATTACTATTATGTTGCATGTATGTATATAATATTTATTTATTGAACAACCACTTCAATTTCTCGCCGTTTCGAAGCCATTAAATCCGCCCAAAGTGATAAGTTTTCCAAAAAAATTTAGTCGATTGCCTGTTGCTCCTGTATTCGTGGAACTGTACTAATAAAAAATTTGATGTTAAATAACAATGAATCCATAATTATATTACTGAGAATAGATATCATATTTCATGAGGTATAATATGTACGATCATCGTCACATTTGTGAAACTTTTTTTTTAATAAATAAATTTCTAAGCTTCAAGAAATTCACTTCCTTAAATTTGCACAGAAATACACAAGGTAAATATTTGTTCGTTAGCAACTATTTTTCTGCTTCTTTTCTAAGCGTATATTGTATACAATCGTAGACTGCTAACTCGAGACCGGAGCCTACACACCCATGAATATCACGTTACGTATGCATAATTTGAAAAATAATCGATGGCCACCCTCCCGAATTAACAGAGTCTGTTCTCGAGCGAGGGAGTAATCGGCCCAATTTTTATTATGCATATTTTTAATTTTTTTTTCTCCCCTGCTGGCGTCCGTACTGCATGTGCCGGTATTAAATCAATACCAGGCGAGGCGACTTGCTGTTCTATTTGCATGGGGCGAGCTTTTCGGCGCTCACCTTATGAGCACGTGCGACTGTGACTCTGATTTCTCACTAATGGAAGGCCAGCGTTATGGAATCCACTCAGGCCGCTCTAAAACAACCTCATCTATTTTGTGTTGGACATACTTAATGCATGCTACATTACGTGGCGCCGTATTTTTCCTACGTGAAAATATTCCGAGTCAAACCCCGCCACCTAACTGATACCCTAGTTCAATTCTCTGTTGTTTTTCAGTACGTTGCGAAACTCCGACAACTTAATTTTGATACTTCTCCGACTGCAAATAAACACCGTGGCTACTGTTATGTCGCCGACAGTTCGATATGCACTTTGTTTATTTGCGACACCAGGAAAAATTTCAAAATACAAATTGGTTGCCAGACTGTAACGAAGTTAAAGGGCGAGGAACTATAACGCCAGATCCAATTTATTGACGGAATTGAATTCGGATATGCGAAAAAGAATTATTTTAACCTTATTGGTGAAATGTACGAATTGGAATGTTTGCCAAGTGAATTAAATTAGCAATAAAATAGAAATTATGATATAAATTATTATGGAGCTTGTGGTGACACAGCGTCTTTCGGTGTGCTTTACTTATAATATTGCTATTACTTAGATATATCTTGTAATTCACATTGTTAACCATCTATATGTATAATCTGTAGGAACCGTGTCAAAATATATGTTTGTTTATTTTTGTGTATTATAGGTATGTACACACACAGACACACAAATAACATTAAAACACGAGTGTTTAACTTCGATTTAATTTCGTCATAATATACAATCGTTGCTTGTATTTGGCATTTTATCGGAGAAAATAATTTAACACTTTAGCTGCAGAGTACGATATTAACCCGTTCTCGGACAGTTCAAAAAGTCTTAAGTGCATCAAAACGACCGCTTACGTACGGAACTGATAGCCACTTCGGTCGGCCTCTCTAACGCTTATAGACCCTCACATAAAGCGGATTTCATGAGGTGGCCGCTTCAACACCTTTGTCTAAACAAGCGAGGTGTAAAACTAATTCACTCTTGCTTTCTCCGTACTTTACTGCTGTATTGTACACACTAAACGAATATGCTGACGTTATAAAATGTTTTGTCATAAACCAATACTAATTAATTGAATTTTTTTACAAAAATTAACTATGGCTACATGAAATAATTCTCTTTATTGTGACATATACCCCAACCTAAAATATGCTTAAATTATAAGGTGTGTGCGAATTTCGTGAGATTGTGTGTATGCGTGGGGTAAATTAGCGAATACACGGCACTTATTTTAAAACTTATTTTACCATTTAAAAGGTACTATTTCCGAATGGGTATAAGCTAAGTTTCTTATAGATATATATCTTATGTATTAGCTAGAGTCATAATGATATTAATTTTCTTTTATGTCATTCAGAGATTAGTATGGATTATATCTACATATATACGGATTTAAAATTCTTGGTCCATACTGACTGTCTGACTGATTTATGAAAGTCTAGCCAAAATGGCTAAAATTAATGAGGTTTTTATTACATTGATATCCATTTGGTAAGGATTGTTCCAAATGACACCTCTAAGAGAGAAAAATATAAGAGAGAGCAATATATAAGGTATGTACAATTTTCAATGTCAATTAAATAGTTCTGAAATTCGATTTGTGAGAATTACTACTTGATTTTTTTTAAATCATACAGGATAAAATTTATGGCCAAAATGTAGAGACATGCACACGACGAGAAAAGACAATCACGAAGAAATTTCACCCTGTGCGTTAAAAGTGAGTATGTAGGGGATTCAGTTAAATCTTTCCAAATTGGTGTGCTTGTTTATACAAATAATCTCCGTTGAATATGAAAATGTACGTGTCATGCTTTTTCATTTCATTGTCCAGAGTGGGGGAATTAGGGGATGAAAGTTTGCTTCAAAGCAAATAATATTCGACTTGCATTTCGGACATCCATTCAGAAAGGATTTTTGGAAATCCCACCCCAAGGGAAAGTTGGAGGTTACAAGTAAAATTTAATTAATGAAATTAAAGGGCGGGTTTTCTACAACTGTTTCATTTGCAATATTCGAGCCAGACAAAATTTAAGGTTTCTGTTACACACAATCTGCTGTCTCTGTATTTCGTCTTGGGTGTTTAAAAGATAAATATGTACTTATATTTTTTATATATTTTAATGGAAGGGTATCTCTATGAATTATGTAGTAAGATGAAAGAGAGTGAAATGTGTTTATTTTCTTCCTATATTCATATTTATTTATATTTCTATTACTTAACTTCTAGACTATGGATACAAGTAAAACAATCGCAGTGTTGTAATGCAATATTTTTAATGTCGATATTGGAAATCCCCACACCACCAGTTTCTTTTCTCAGTTCCCACTTTCTCGCTTTTTGAATTCAGCGTACTAGGAGTTAAAGTTGTCTTTGGTTGGCCATTGTATATATGTATGTCATGTCAAATTTTGGTATACGAACTAAGCTGCGGGCAACGGCCAGTTCTTTAATAATTACCAACAGATAAATTTTTAAATAAATTTAAGCCAAGCTGTAAAATAAAATATATCCGAGTGTTATGGTACCGAATACAAAAATCGTCGTACAATAAGAAAACCTTCTAATATTAAAATCAATTAATTGAAGTGACAATGAAATCATTAAAGCTAGAAAATTGATCTCTACATAAAATATAATATGATTAATTAACGAGGGTTATTAAAATACTGTATCAACCAGAAAGTATATGCTAATTCAATTCAATTCATTATTTCTATGTTCTAAAAAATATTCAATCAAAAAAAAATCTTTGGGTTGCTACGGTCATATATTTATTTCTGGGGGTTTAAGCACTATTATTTGCGAGCAATGTATTACCAATAGGTGGAAAACTCAATCGGGTATTCGTGTAAGGGCCGTCACATATGACTTGTTTGATGTTCTTACTTGGGGCTCTACGAAACTATTGTCATCGATTTTTTAATAATTGAAGAAAATTTTAAATGATAAGTGCATCTGGATGTAAGTAAAAATACTACTACATAAATCGTTAGGCTCTGTGTGTACATTTAATTTTACTGTTATATTTTCTGACAAATATTTATTTTATGTCAGTTATTCAAATTATATAATTTTCAAAATTTTTGTCTGTCAACATATGATTGCGCAGATGATAAGCTATACGAATATATGAAATCTATAGACCTTATATTTATCATAAACTAGCGGCGCACGGATGTACTTTTCTTTTCAAACATTTTGAGATATATTTGTAATTTTATGTTTAGAAAGGACTTACGGAATGTATTTTTTTTTTCTTTACATATGCTGTGAAAATATTCAATGTTGCATATGTCCGCTGCGTAAAGAGCCGACTGCGCGACTACCTGTTTCATAGATGTGCCCGCCCCGCATCTCGTGCCCGCTCCCTCGTCGCCTTGTCCGCCGGCCTGCGCTACGGCTGCTTTGCGGAGGGCACACTGGTCATTGCACGGGGGTGGCGGCGTTGTTTATTTTCCTGAATTCCTAAAATCTTCTGAACGGATTTTCCGATTTGAGTAATTCAAAAAGTTATCTATAGGTATTGAAACAGTTTTGAATATGAAATTATTTATTTGGATAAGGAATAATACGAAGGTATAGTTACCATGGTCTGAATTGGGTGAACTTTTAAAACGTAAAAAGTGGTTACAGAAACATAACTATAATAGTTGGACATATAGTATCGCGAAGTTATTATAGATATTGATATGTTCTCTAATATTGTAGAACATTTTTTTGTTCTATCATCAATAGTTTCCGCAGCGTATGCGATGTAAGAAACTTTTTTACACATTTTTTCTAGTAATATATATATATTTTATCTTTAGAATATATATATATATATAAGATATATATATATATATATATATAGCTTATATTACTCAGGGATAATGTAGCATTCTAATGGTGAAAGAATTTTTAAAATCGGTTCAGTAGTTTTTGAGTTTATTCGTTACAAATATACAAAAATACAAAGCTTTCCTCTTTATAATATTCGTATAGATAAATAATTGTTTTCGTGTTTTGGCAGCCATATTCGTTTGTTTCTTTCCCTAAGTGTATGCCTACTATAGTTTTCTATCATTTATAGGTTATGTACTCGTAAGTTAATTCGTTTTTATTTGTTTCTAACATATAAAGATTAAATATCTTATTAATTATTAAGTATTCTTGAGTGTTATGTTAAACAATATCATGAATCTTTTGAAATACCTGCGCGAAGTTACGGGTAATTGCTAGTATAGTATAAAGCACGTATAATATAACCACCAATAGAGACATTAGTACGCACACATCAATAGTGAACTCACAAACGCCTCTATTAAAACTGATTATAATATGATCAAAGGTGTACAAAGCAAAATTGCTCTACATCATAAATAGATAATTATTACTAGTATCTCCCCAAATATACGGGCTCAACGACAAAGCCAAAAAAGGCTCTTGAGCGGTCGCTTTGTCGCTAAAGAGCGTAATGAGTCGAGCCGGTTCCGCACCTTCGGTCTCAAGTACTAAACAAGCGCCGGCAATAGACGCATCCGCTATGTTTTCCTGTCACGAACGCGTAAATTGACGCTTGATTCGGCGAGCTACTGTTCGTTTTCCGTTAAACAAAGATGCCGTGACCGACGCCCGTGAAAGACTTAGATGGATTCTGTTGCCATATGACCTGACAATGCGAAGCAGCCATCGATCCAATCGAATGAACTTTTAGTAAAACCGCAATAAAAACTTAATTGCATACTTTAGAAGAAGTAAATGAAGTGAGCCAATCAATGTTCTTCAGTGGATGATCAACGTAAATTAAATTTAAAACATGTGTTGAGTCAAGAGAAAAATTCGAATAGATTTGTACTTTGTTGCAATTCTAAAGAGCGACGTAAATATGATAATTACAGTGGTCGGTAAAAAGATAAATAAGTAAATTAATCACATATAAAAGTTCATTTAATTAAATTTGAAGTATGAAACCTACAAACTACCTTGCGTAATTAACTACTAGTGCAAGTACGGTTCGTACATAAAAATGGAACAAAAGAACTTTTTAAACGCAATAATTACGACTACTTACAGTTTTAGATTCTTTGAAATACATAATTCATTTGAACCCCTTGTAACATATACTGCACACAGAAGTGTCAAGCCGATACAGACGTTAAAATGTCCTTGCACGTTCATTCTATGTAAATATTTAAGGCAATTTAACCAAAAGGCCTTTGTAAGAAAGATAGTTTAACTAGTTCACTTTTAGGGATGTAATTTATTCAGACCGTTTAGGTATTAGTAGCAAATAATAGTTCAGTACTTTAAAGTTCAATACGAAGTGCGAGTCACTTAGTTATTGAAACTTAATTAAATAAACCGTTTCAGTGTACCCGACGAAACAGCTAATAAATTATAATATTTCATTGAGTTATTCAATAATAAAAATCTCTTAACCATGTTTTTAGTTCTATGCCAGAGGTGTATACTAACTGAATCAGCGGAAGAATGCGAATGATCGATACATGCTTAACTTAAGAATTTAATTTACTCGTATTAAGTTTTTAATGTTTATAATGTTTAGCGCACCGACACATAAAATTCAGACAATAACAGTTTCTTCTTTCACCTATGATAATATTGAATGGTGATGAACCTGACTCTCGAGTATAAATAAATATTTGTTACAACTTAATAAATATGTACATGAAAAAAGTATTTTGAAATTAATTTTGTCTTGTTTGTCTCCATGCCGCTCAGGACATGGAAAATCTAGTAGGAGGGTTCCAGTTATTTGCATTATTTATTACATATTAACATTACGTCATATCCAAGTCCCTTGTAAGTCTCGGTTGACGTTATGTTCTTGCCCCCTGTGTTCATTGAGCTTTTTTAGCAAAAACTCTATCCAAAAAAAACGAGAAGCCCGCGTCTTGGTTTCACCACAGATATAACAGAACAAACCATCTCCAACCATTTGAAACGCATGCGTTAAGGAATGCACGTAAACATAAAATACATATAAATGAATATACAGGGTCGTGTAATTTTTGAAACAGAATACAAAACAACCGCAGTATCTGACGTTAACTCAGATGTAAATTTAATTTCATATAATTTTACATCGTTAAACGCAATTAACTTTTAATGTTTTCAGATGGAATAATGTGCTAAAAAAAGCTTAATAACAAAATATGAGTATTTTAATACCGGTAGCGGTAGCGTTATATTTAGATGCTCCAGAGTAAAATTTAATAAACTGCCAGAGAAAGCGACACAAGTGTAAGGTTACTTTATTGCTTATAATTACCAGCGGTAAGGTACGTATAACTACAATTCGCTACTTATAAAATAAACATTTCAAGGTTTTACACACAGGTTTAAACTTTTGTAATTACCATGTGTTGTTAACAGATGTGCTGAGGAGTTTCTTTCGCCGTTTCTTCTCCTCAATATTAAAGCATCTTTTCGAAACGGTAGTAGAAGCAAACAATTACGTGCATAAGTGTATTTACAGAACACCTACACGATTAAATGATTTGGAATACAATATATATTATTAATGAAATGGAGATTCATATCGCGCAAACATATCTTTTAAGGTAATTTTTTTTAAACTATTCACCGTTGTTGTGGTTGCCAATTTTATTACGAACGATAAAGTTAAGGACCCCGTATAAGCATATACATAAAGTGGAAAAAAATTCCACGAGAATAACAGTTATGTCACCCACATGTGTAGCCCAGTTGGCAATTATCCTGCCTGCAAAGTGAAAAATTCTCAGAGACATTTATGGGACAATATTTTGTTTTGGACGGTCATTTTTTGTTGATTTAATAATTGAATATCGCTGAAAACACTTGCACAAATATTTGATTTTAGATGAAATTGAGACATGATCTGGTATATACATTTTTACTTCTCTGAATATACAAAGGACGTTATGTGATTATCATCTCGTGCATTGCACGTCACTATTTGCTTTGTCCGTTCAAACGTGCAACTAGTTACACGCTTGACCACGCGCCATGACAATAAGACCTTGCTCTTTGTCCTTGACCTGAGCCTCGGCAATGACTTAGGTTATTATTAAAGTCAAGGCTGCAATACTCCATACAATTTATCTACCGCTGCATATCGACTTCTACAAAATAAATAACTCAAAACGTCTTGCGACTGATTATTCATAAATCGCTGCGTTTGTAATTTCATTACTCCGACTTTTACTTCTACTTCTACTACTTTTTGCTACTACTACTTACTACTTCAGGAAAAGTGGTCCAAACTGGAACGTTTGAACTTGGAACCTATTAGGTATGGGTAATGTTATTACGATAATGGTGAGTAGGTACAAGCCGCCTTATGTATCGCCATGAATGCGTGATATAAATAGCGTCTATTGTAAAATAATTTGATAGCACAACCTTACATAGCATACGGATGGTTACTGATTATATAAACTTTCAACGCCTTACAACGACCGCTGACTAATCTAAAAGTTATTCAAATTGCTCCGTTTATTTCTTTTGAAGTGAAATATTGTATTGATATTCTTACACTAGTTTTTAATGATACACAATACCTACTTATAAATCGATGTCGTTGGTATGATAGGTAGAAATGTATTGTTAACTTCATATTTCATGCAAATTGATATGGAAAATTATATTTTAGATGATATCATTCTAAAATTAATTTTAAAATCACTGAATGTCGATGCGTATGCAGTAATGCATAACATGCGTATGCAGTGATTTAAAGTAAATCCACTAAAATGGCGTCATTTCTGTAACTTGATTGGCCAGTGGCAGGTTATGGCTTTGTCTCGCCGCTGAAGTATACCATAGAGTGACATTAGTAACATCAAAGTTTTGCCGACCGGCAAGGAAGCCGTGAACATGCACTATTACTGATTCTCCACATCGCGACAAAAAAACGTGTGAAACATTTCTAGGTCGACCTTAGACGGAGGGTGACAGTTAACCAGTTGGAAAAAACATCCTACCACCATGCAAGTACCATCGTAATTAATCTAGGTGGTATAGACCTCTGCGACCCCCAACAGGAACTACCGCTCGCCATAAAGTCATCCGTTGTCCAACAGCACCACGAGCAGAGTTAGTTGCCTTGGTCTCAAGATGGAGTCCCTTACTCCGCGAACTTATTTGTACCGTCATTTGTGTTACTTTAATTATAAAGTAACTGAATATGACGTTTTAATTGTTATCTAATCATCTCAAAGTTTTCCCTATGATCCCATTTTAAACAAACTCCAGAGGAAAACTAGTAATTCATTAGAACAATACATTAAAGTACATTGTAGTTAACAATACGAAGGACAAAAACACGCAGCTCTAAGTATCTGTTCCGCCAACCTCGTTAGAAATTACAAGCAAATTGTATATCACCCGTGCAACTGGAGCGCGGGAACGGAAACTCGGGCCGAGTTAACGCGTTCGGTTAAGACGGCAGAATACGACGCACTTGTGTCCGACTAGTCGAAACGCAAATAAAATATGTACGAACTAGTAAAAATACAATAAAATCTATCATTGTAGAGGTCTCAATTTAGACCTACTGTTTTAAAATTACTGTACTGTTGTTACTATTTCAATATTATTAACGTGTCGTTTAAAACTTTTAATGCTTGTTACAAAACCCGACATAGTATTCCGCATACAGTTGTTGTTGATCGACGGATCGTAAATGCTGCTTTGAAACACGCAGCATGAATAGCAGGTACCTTGCAAAGGTAATGGCGTAAAAGCTATTGGTGTTAACATAGTACCTCAGTTATGCCTATTAAACTGCTACTAATAAAGGTGCACATCTTATGGGAATATTGATTATAATCCCACGCTGTTTGTATTACAAAGTAGTTGATATTGACTTTCGTTGTTAAACTTATTATCATACATATCACAAATTAATATGTGTTATCCAGTAGGTAATAAAGTTCCGCGATATCGTGGAAGCTAACTGCAGTTATAAATATTTCAATTAGCATCAAATACCATTTCGACAATTTTTAATTGATAATTTAAATCATATAGAAACATGAAAAGCAAAATGCTTAATTATGAAAATGCATTTGTAATAAAGGAAGAGATCTCTCTCCAGGCTAAGTGACCAATCTTAAGGTACGGGCGCACTCGAACAACTGCGATAGGGAACTTGTATATATGCAAGCATTGTAGAAAACTTCAATACCGTGATTCAGGTTTCTTTTTGACGTGTACGTCATTATGTGCGTGTAGTGGAATGTTGCCACATATTTACTGCAGATAAATAATTCTAGCAAATAATCCGTAATTAGATATTTTGTTAATAAGTATTGAAGGAAATTGCAAATGAACAATAGCAGCTTCCGTCAAACAGATCAATCAAGTGACTAGAAAATACCTGACAAAGTTCGTACATATTCAAATCAACTGACATTGACAAACCAAATCTAAATTTGGGCTGCAATGGAAATTATTCCATCGAAATACTAATTGTAGGAGTACATTAAAAGAGAAAAGTGTTATCTGAAGTTAATATCGTTAATTAATCTATCATGAAAATCAATCAATTAGTTGAGAATATTTGAACGACAGATTTTTTAAACGAAAAACTACGAATGATAATTATATAGTAGATATATCTTTTTGCATGTTTTTTAACTTTTAATCTAGACTGATAATAATATTTTAACGTGGTAGTTTCTTTTATCGACTAAATATTCTTTGTAAATTATATTATAGGTAAAGATTATTACTATTTCTAGGTATGACATCTGATCGGAGAAATCGAAAGCTATTTGGCACCTTCAGGTGGTCCGCGACATACTAAAGCATAACAGCATTAAAAGATGCAGCTCAAACTCCTTCAGGTTTATTTTTTTCTCTTATTCACTGTTTAGTTTTTTGATAAACCTTATATATAAATAATCATAAAATTCATATTGCTATGAACGATATTTCTTGTTAAGAGTTTTACTTACTATCTAAAATTAAAGGGTAGTTATGTATGGGATTAATATAATAATTTTTAAATAAGGAAATGTGGACTGTAATGGTACACTACTTTACTTTTGTAATAATTGGTGGAGGGTTTTCTGACAACTTGAGGATCTGAGATATAACTTGACGATTGGTTTTGGATTTTAAGACGAGTGATGTAATAAAGTGGATTTATTGTGTCGTTGAACCATTATACCTATTTTGTTTATTAATGCTTCATTATTGTTAGGCAAGCAAAACCTATCGGCTTTTGATTCAAGTTTCATTGCGTTGTTCGATGGCGTGCTTCTGGAAACCCCAGCGCCATCTCTCATAAAATAAGAAAGTTAATATTTTTTAATTGAAAAGATCGCTCATGACAACTCTACTTCACATAACAAATAATACAGTAACGTAACACACGTAGGTAACCTTTCGTTTGAGTTTCCCGCGTAGGACGAGTGTACGCGAACGACGAAGGGCGGCACTCGGTGATCGTGGGAAAAAAATTGCAAATTTCCACATTACTGTAATAATTGTTGATACTTGTGTATCCTATTACCATTCTATTTTAAAAACACATGAATTATTTATCATTAATCTAATTATCATGAGATATAAAGACCCGCGTGTAAGTAGGCAGACAAAACTAATTTACGCATACTTACTCGTTCAAGCTCGTTCAAGCTCGTTCGTACCCGCAGTGCAGCTTAAAGTGTTCAATTAAACTAATATGTGTAATTTGTTTTACTTAATGGCATTTCCATTAATGATTGCGTGTAACAATACGAAACAAAACTTATAACGGTTTCAGTTCAAAAAAAATATCTATAACTTTGAACATGCAACGCATCAATGATCACTTTTTACCATTAATATTATACGGAAGGATAAATCTTACCACTTTTCGCACATCATTAAAAACATATCAAACCTTTATGTGACAAAAATGTACATCAAATCCCTGGATAAACTAGGTTTACTGATAAAACTGACAGAATTAACTGTTTCCGGGAGCTCATCTTATACATATGTAGATAAAGTTCCAAGGACCATCTGGGATGTGTCCATGTATAGTGACCAGGTCTTGGTAAAACAAGCATAGGATGCGTCTTGACCTAGCGAACTAATGAGATTTATCTTTCACATAAATGTCTACCCCGGTCGGGAATCGAATCCGGGGCTCCTAGCTGGGCAGGCAGGGTACTCCTACTACCAACTGGGGTATGGAGTCCTTAAAATTACTACAAAATGATTTATAATTTTATAGGGTTATTTCGAATAAAATATAGACGTAATAAATAAATTATTAGTTAAATTGTTCCCTGCTGAAATAACTATTGTCCTGTATAATATTTAGTAATGACATTTGTTGTGTATTTAGATTTCATAGCCCGTGGTTAGTCGCCCAGAAGATTATTCGATATAACTGTTTTCCATCTAATCAAGAGCGTAATAGGCTGCGATAAATTAATGCCCGAACCGCGGAGTAATGCCTACGAAGTACAAAATAGGTAATTAATGCAGGCTTACTATCGTGCAATTGATAATGACGAATGCTTTACAACCAAATTTTAATATGTCTCTTATTAGACAAATTTGGATTCGAATACTAATACAATTCTAGTTTCACATTTCCTATAGAAAATAGACATTCTCTGATACACTTAAAAGTACTTCAAGTATTTGCGACTGCCAGTAACACAGGCCTGAGATTTTGAAAGTACTTTCTTAAGTCCTCTTTTCCAGTCAATATGGGATGTAGAAGACTCCATCCAACTCTAAACATGAAACCTCCCTTGATCAAAGTGCATCCTGCTCACCAACATACGCGGCAATGGCGTCGGTTTCCTTCTTTTGAAGTGATTCTCAAGGAGAATACCACCCAGCTCTATCCCGCTAATATTCTTGCATGGTCACAAGTGTTTGCCTGGTCATTACAGCTTTTAAACAACACCAACTCGCAACCAGAGAGAGACCCTCAAACAAGCGAGTTCACTGCATTCTTTTTGGCCGGTAATACGTCGTATGAAGCTCCGGGTAAATCAGAAATGTATGGGCAAAGATAATTTAACATTATGAAATCTGTCTCTTTGTTCGCCGACTCAGAACATAAAGACTATAAGACAACAACACAAAGAAATCTTCCACAGTTACCCGTACTTTTACAATGTGCCAACCCCAGCTGATCCTACGTCAGATCATCGACACCCTCTTTCAACCGGCCCCACTGAACATTGGAGTCGCGTTCGTCAAACCGCGATTAATGTCGAGTGGGAGCCATTTAGGCGACGTTGCAGCACACAAATTGTATAGGTTTCAGAGTTAGATATTTATTTTTGACAACGATAGATACAAACTGCGCAAGGAATTACTAAATCATGTTTTCTTATTTATTTCTTATCAAAATATTAAACTGTATGTAATTTACAGTGAGTTGCTCAGAGATTTATTTATTCAATTATAATCATAGCATCCAAAGTTTAATAAATAAGGATTCAGTAGGTAGGAATTTATTCTTACGTTCTCACGATAATTAATTCGCATCTTGTTTCGGAAAGAGTGAACAGTTATACCTACGTCTGGATTATGGACAGGTGCTAAATTATTATGGAAACTCAGTGTACGTCGAAAATGTGCATCACGCACATTTAATAAACGCTCGTACTAATCACGCTCGTTGCCTCGTCAAAATAATACACAATTGTACACACACGAGCCCTGCTTGATGTATTATTCAGCGCCAAGGAAATCTAATCGAATCGAATGGAGTCGGGTGTTGTCGTATCGGAGGCAAATAACCTAAGCAAAACGTTTTCTCGCTCAGGTAAAGTGTTTATAGATTCGTTTAATTTGCTATGATCGACAGTATAAATTAGGCGAAGGCGCTCACAAGTCTAACGATTTGTACGATGAATATGCACAAAGTTAATAGCTATTGTGTTTTTACCCTTCCCAAACGGTACAAGAAGCGGTATTTTAGACGTGAATAAATATAGTATATTACGTTACATTAGGTACAGAAATTAACACTGTGAACCTGAGACCAAAAGTAGTAAACAAAAGCATACCGATGTCATTAATTAATACGATAAGCGTCTGCGCGTGCAATCATTATAAATTGGGCCGCAGGATTGTGTGAATAACGTGGAATCAATACACTGCACTTTACCCTAGGCATAATTCTGCGCGACGGAGCTCGCTGCAACCAAACGCGTGCGCAGTAACGCAAAACCCGCTCACTGCGCACACAGCGATCGTAAAAAATATATATGGCCGCCTCAACCCTAACGCCGCCGACTATATTTCACATTAATTCCACTCCCCATTGTTCATTTTCACCCATAATAATTATTTCGAGCGTGATACAGAACAAGAATCGTCTATAAGCAAACGCATCTAATAAGTCCCGCTCAGGCAGCCGCCTGGGGTACGCAGTTGAATGCAATTAAAAAAAAATTACCCCGTTTCACTGCCTCTTGTCGCTTAAACATATCACGGATAAAGCGGTTTTAAAAATATTTTATTAATTTAGTGCATTTACTAGCGTTTAGGTTGTAATTGAATATATGTAATATAAGCACTAGAAATCAATCGATGGTAAACATTTTTAAAATAGTCAAGAAGCTTTAACGACATTAACATTGTTATGATCGATGACGCAGTTTTCGGTGCGATAATTTATTGTTATTACCTTCAGTTAACATATAGGTATAGACAGCGTTCTGTTTCCGGTATAATCAAAGTAATTTTAGCTACAATGAAATCAATGGTCATTAGCCTTTATTGAATATAAATGGAATCAAATTACATGATTGAAATCCACTGTATCACGTTCTGACGTTATGATATCGGAAAGCGAGTGATTACAATAAAGAAAATTCCATAATTATAGTACTTCAATGTACTAATTGGTAATCAATTAGATGGCCAGCCACTATGAGGTGAATGGTGTATTCAGTGACACAGTTTCACTGTATCTAAATAGTGCATGCATATTAAATCATTATTCCGCCGAGTGATATTCTATAATATTGACGCATTTGTCTACAAAATGTAACGAGTACATCAGAGATTGGATGATATGTAATATAAATTGGATGATATGTGATATAAACAAAAACTATTACGTAATTCCCTACACAATTCATACGGTCGAACATGGGTGGCAGATAAATCGTCAAGTTAAAAAAAAATTACCTCGGCTGTAGTTATGTATTGTGTCACTGAGTATAAATAACAATTTTGATATTTTAAAAATATCACATGTGTGGACCACGTGATAGCTTTCAATTTGAACGACCTGAACTCGACAAGGAATTGTTATTTTTATACTAAGTAAACCATCAAACGATGTATTGAAATATTTTTTTTTAAAAACTTACCTGCACAATTTTGTTCTGCGAACATCCCACTGACAAAAAGTTTATGTGCGATTCAAATACGAATTTATTAAACGGTCAAATCTTTCGGAAGTTACACGATCAATAACAGAGGTACTCTCTATCAATAAACATGAATTAGATCTTTTTCAAATACACTACTGACGTAAGTGATGTGATAGATGTGCGTCTATATTATAAAAAATCGACGTTTGTGTCATTATATTAATTGAATATTTTACAAAATACAAATGACTAAACTGTGTCACAATTACGATTACAATGCAGAAATAGAATCCTTTAAAGCCATTGAAAAGTAAAACATGAGAAAGTAATAAATGTTGAAGAGCACTCGGCAGACCGCAGGCCACTCTGTTGCATATTTAAGAAACACTAGGAAACCACGCGTAAAAGTGCCAAACTCAACGTACGAAACCGCGCGACCGAGTCCAACTTTATTATATCCGCTAACCGCCTCTGAATAAAAATTAGCCGCAAATTAAAAACCCCCAGCAGCCTTTCTGCCTGTACGGGAGGTATTCAGGCAATGTTCGCTAATTCATAGAAACGTTGAGAGCGCGAGTTTCACACTTATGTGAATCAGTGCGTGAGGTGAGTAAATTCATAGTGCTCCAACCGCTGGACTAATTTAATGAGAGGTCTTTTCAGCAGGTCTGCTTCGAGAGCTTCATACATTGCATTAAAATAAGATTTAACACTGAAATGTCATAATTAAGGCACTAAAGCGTACCTCACACCGCCTCGCGTCGCACTGCTTCCACTACACCGGTACCACTTAATTAATGTGATTAGTCATTTTAAACTATCTGAAGGCGTTTTGTACCGCTGTAACATATATAGTGTATATCATGCTAGGCGCACTTTTATGATCTCGCATTCAGAGCTCGCTTTTTTAATTCCATTCGTGGCCTACGGTTTTTAAAGAATTTTCGCATAAATATTGCAAAATCTAGCTGGAGGAATAAACATACACAGTTTCACATGGCGCGTGCTCCACGTACATTTTCTTCAATAAAAGTAGGAAAACATGATTCGGGTACATGGTACCATTCACTAATGTTGCCGTTTTACGAAATTTTTATTTTAAAACTTGTCATAAATAATAAAACAAAAGATAATTGTTTAAATTAAATATGTTGTGAATCCGCAAGAAGAAGGAAGTGCACAATAGTTAGTAGACACAAATGTTATTCATAGACTATCCCGGCATCGAAGTAACATGAACTTTACGACAACCTCACTAGTTAATACATGTAAAACTAAGTAGGTACCTACTACTTGCAATTCCTTTGATAAAGATACTGTTGTAACAGATCGTCACCGGCCCGGTAACGACGCTTCGTACAAATTATCGCGACTGTAAAGAAGTCGGCAGCCGCGAGCCGAACGTTTTAGAGTCCCATTATCCCAGTGAAAAACGCAAAGCTTTGCCGCTTTCAATGATCTACTAACGCGCGACTGACGTTCAAACACGTAGGGAAACCACAAATTAAAAGACAATTCACACCGAACGAGGTACGCGCATAATTTTGTAGCTACGAGCGCCGGGCGCGTCACTGACGCTCGGATGAAAGGCGGTGCAAAGCAGTCGGCGCTACTATTAAAACTTACTCGGGAATATAAAAAGTATCGCAGACGGTGCGGATAAAATAAAAGCCTTCACACACGAAGGAAATGAAAGGGGTAATTGCGAGCACGGTCACAAAAAAGCCTGAGCCGTAAGCCAAAGAAGGTGTTAACGCTTAAATCGCGAAACAATCTGAGTGGTGAGTGACATATAGGGGTATAGTGGCGCGCTTGCGGGGTAGCGCGCGCGTTTTTATTCAAAGCGAACGCAACTGAAGAGGTTAACACATGTAACGCGGCATCTATTCTGTTCGCATTAAAAATCAGTCGTTTACCCCATTTGCGGGAAGCATTATCTTAACGTAAAACGTTTGCATCGCGGCGCTACGGTTCAAAAGTAATGCGTTACATTTGAATTTCATTTTTTTAATATTCATGCTCAAAATTTCATATGCTACCAAGGATTAATAGTATTTTTAGCTCTGCTTTAGGGATATCTGATGTATTATTTTTTAACTTTTGTTAGATTTTCGTGTGAATATTGCGTTAGATCCACGTTGTAGTTGTAGTTATAAAAGTATGTGTAGTATTTTAGATTTGTTACATATGAAAAATATAAAAATGTCGCTGTAATATTAAAAAAAAATACATCCTACTCACGAGACTGAATAGTCACGTTTGTGAAATAAACTGAAGTAAAATCTAAATATTGTATCAAGTATTAGTGGAAATCACAAGAAGTAGCACGAGTATTTTTTATTAAATAGCACTTTCAATAGATCCAGACCTTTCATAAAAAGTAAAACAATATTATTATATTATTTACAAAAATGTTAATTACATAAGCGGAACAACGCGTCAATGATGCGTTAAGTATTACAAACGGTCATGGGCGGCGGCGACCACGTATCACCAGGAGGCCCGTCTGTTCGATTGTTGGCTATTTACACCAAAATAAATATAACTAATTAAGATCAAATTAAATTGTAACACATATACTCGTGGGCTATTTACCTTATCTATATTAGTTACAATAAAGTTGTTCAACGGTACCTGATGGAATACATATTGCGATTGGAATACTCAAACATCACATCAATTGACATCGTGCAGGGCGTTTACGAACTATTTCCAATATCACATCAGCCGGATGGGACATCAGTTGCAAACATTCGCTTTGACCGTCCAACAGGAGTTAAAGACTAATAGCCGTTGGCGCATATAGAGGATTCAGAAACTGCTCATATAGCTGTTGGTAGTTTTCAAGTCTGATCAATCGCATTGGTTACGTCAATGCGTAAGGCTTCTGCTATTTGACAAATAGTACATCAAACATGTCGCCATGGACGCCATCTGATTTTGACCACCATGTATCTACATATGTATGTTATTCTCGGAAAAGATTCATTTTTAAAATTTCATGGAGTTTTGGATTTAAGCAGAATTATGAATACTAGTATGGTACTTACTATGTTACATATAAATATGTACATTAGGTGTAATTCTTCTTTTTAAATAATTATGTTTTATGTATACACAGATATTTTTATTATAATTATTCATCCATCCACATGTCACCTCGCTGTCATTTAAATAGTACTGAACATATTAATTATACTTGATATATTTGTGGCTTATATAACTAGTGAACATCTAAAATATATATTTGCTCTTGGCGTTATATTATTCAGAACAGCAGATACATTTAGAAGGGAAATCTCGTTAACCGGTTAACAGGATGTTGATTGTCTGTACTAGTTTTGTAATTATTGCGATTGACTCAAGTATAAAAACAACCCCAACAAAGGATAGAGGAGTTAGAAAACTAACAATAATGCTACACGGATACTATTAGTTAATTTGAATAATCATTTTTCAAAAAAGTAGTTAGGTCGGATTATTTTAATTATCTAAGGGTTATGCTTTGTTAGAATTTATATGGAATACTATAACGTGATGTAATTAAAACGTTCGTCAACTCCATGCTGGAAGGTTTACGTAAGTTTCTTCTAAATTAAGAAATATATTCACCAATAAACAGGACACATAATCATTCAGCTAGTTCTCGTGCCACGGCGGGCGGCGATTGAGATTTGTGATGCCTACTTTTATATATAAAAGTAATTAATTTATGTTACTTCACTTACATACAACCATAAAATAGTTTTGAGTAATTTATCATGTTAGAAAAAAATGATATTACTTCTTTAGTCCTGATATTACTTTTAGTAAACCCAAAAATACGATCAAAAGGGCAACCTTAAGAATTCCTAATACATTTTCCATCAGGTAATCATTACACTACGTAGATTATCAATTTAAGGTTTTTGATATCAACGAGAGTTCAGATTGCGAATAGATCCACCGACGTCGCGGCACTTAACGATTGCCGAACTACGAGTAGGTACATCCGAGCTTGAAGCGTTCAGTGCTGAAGGCGGCTCTTTCTTTTATTAAATGAAGCACTAAACAGGTATAGTCTGACAGCTCGTGTTAAGTGGCTAAGGTCAAGATGCCTCAAGGGAGTTTCAAGACAATGATTGTAAAGGCGTTTGATTATAATTGTCCAAGTACATTTCACGTTTTTCTGCAATCTATTTTAGTCATTAATGGGTATGGATTGGCTTTTCAATCATATCTTTCGCGACGTATAAAGCTTCTATATCTGATTTTAACTACTTTGTTTAGTACTGAGGGAACGTGGATTGATGATAATTATAGAAAAAGTACATAAATTTAACATTTCTTGCGCCGTTGTTTGTGTACACCAAAAATTAATATCTGGGTGATACGAAAGGTTGGGTGATGGATTTATGTAATAGATTCAAAGAACTTTAATATCTAATCCTGAACTTTAAAATCGATATCGATTGTCCTATTGCTATTATTAGATATCAGTGAATTAACACTGAGATAAAGAGCAACCGTAGTAGTACAAGTCTTTTATTTTAATTTCCTTATGTAATTGTTTCTTTAAACTTCGACTTGTGTTGTTGTTTCTCCTTACTCTTTTATAAGAATCAGTACCGTTGAAACGTTATGGTATTAGTAATTTGGTCGAATTACGCGGCAAGTCGGTACGCACACATGCAGTAGCTCACCACCACGGTAATTGCCGAGTGCGACACTCTTCTTTAGCGCTTACTGTAATATGTTTCTTGTGTATAATATATATAGCTATAATAATCAGTAAAGCTTACATTACATGCAGTAAACATTTATTAAAAAAATTAAATATTTCTTTCTTTCTTTCTTTCTATTGAAGTGAAGACATGACATCATCTATACTTGTAACCATGACTTATCGTTACCATTCTAATACTTTCCTTCCCCAACGGCTATCTGATCTCCTTTTATGTAAAGTTAAATAAAAATTTACTTAAATAAATAAAGTTTCTAAAGTGGCTTGATGTTTCAGAAATTTTTCCACAATACAAAATTACAATGAATACGTAGTTGTCATTGTATCAGTGCATGCGGAATATGCATTAACTTGCTCATACGTGCAATATTGCGTCATAATACGTACAGAACGTTAATTATTGAAAAACTCGAAGTAAACCGTCGACCTTAAAATTTTGACTAGTCGCTAACCCTTACGGAGTACAGTTAAACCACCCAACAAAATATTATTAAGGTACGCACAAAGAAATTTGAATTCTACCACAACTGCTTAAACAACAGGTTAAAATCAAGGTTGTCTTAATAGGTAACTTGAATGTTGTGCAACAATATCAGCTAGTACCTTTAATGTATTCATTTAAATATGCTTGAACAGCGGCTATTACATAAAGTACATAAATAGTACATAAAGTTATGAAGATTTTTCTCCGATATTAATTTCAAATTAGTTAAATTAAATTTATTTCATCGTTAAATTGAACAAATTTAGTTTAGTTTCATAAACACAACACACAAAACATGGAAGACCTATCTTATCATTTTTTCAACGAATTATCAACAACATTAAAACATATAATTTTCCTTAGTACGTAAATACGTAATCCAAGGATGAAGATTCTATATCAGGGTTTTATATTTTACTAGCGGCCCGCTCCTATTTCGATCGAGTTGCACAATTATCAATCTCACTAGATATTTCGATAATAATGGAAATTTAAAAATATACGTAGCAACTATTTCAAACCGACCAATGTTGACGGCATTTTAATTGGCAGGTAGCTGATGTAATAAGGAGTAACTTAGGCTACTTTTATTTCTACTAAATAACTTTTTTGTTAAATTACACGCGGACGAAGTCGCGGGCACAGCTAGAAAATAAATAAATTTGTAACTAATTTATACAAATATATAACCTATATGCATCAAGAACAATGTCTAATGTTTCAAGTAGTAAAATCATTTTTCAGGTAGGCGCCGTGGTTCCAAAGATTACCCTCCGCCTACCCAGAAACGCACGAAATTCGCACTCTCTCTTTATAATATTAGCATATATTACACCAATGGCAGATAACAACGGCTGTTATGATAATTATAAATAGCGTTAATCAAAGTGAGCAATTGCGAGCGTGGTCAGCAGTTTGATCGCTGACCGCTAGTGATAAAAATGTACTAAGAACCCGATAATCTCAGGTCAGTTGTTTTGACACTCTTGGTTTGAGTACTAAACTTTCACTCAATTCGTCCTCCTCTTGACCGTTAGTGCGCTGAAGTTATAACAATTTTACACTCTATGATTTTTAGATAATAATAAACCAGCTTATTCACTACCGAATAGTAGATGTACACAATATATGTACATACATATTATAATAATAACCTTTTTAAAACCTGGAATTGAAAATGCAGATACATGAAATTAAATGACTGTCTGGCAAATGGAATGTCTTACCCACCCAACAGATAAATTACATTACTTAATTTTGAGGAACAAAGTAGCTGTATATATACTAATAAATAAACTTGGAGTGTAATAAATAAACTGTTTGTAATAGGTATTAAAATAATCGCTTTTTACTACATGCATATGAATGTATATACGGTACATATACCAAGATAATATTTTTTACACTTTTTGTTTGTCTGTCTGTCTGTTTGTTCCGGCGAATCTCTGAAACGGCTGGACCGATTTTGATTAAATTTTCACTGGCAGGTAGCTGATGTAATGAAGAGTAACTTAGGCTACTTTTATTTCTACAAAATAACTTTTTTGTTAAATTCGACGCGGACTAAGTCGCGGGTACACCTAGTCGTAAATAAAACAGCGTGTAACATTAAACACTAAGACCGCGAATTGAACTCGAGTAGGGTCATTATTAGCTATGCAACCAGTCACTTATTGTCATGGCCACGCGTTAACAGTGTAAGGTCTTATTTTTTATGTACCTATATGTCAACGACCTAAACTATTTGCTTAACATTTGAGTTGTGATTTACACTAATCCATTTACATATATTTCTAATAACTCACTTGCGCAATTACGTCATGTTTCTTTATACGGGATTGATGTAACAAAGCAACAACGTGAGTTTATAACTTATAATCGTAAAATGTGGTAGTTAACAGTAGTAGACTGTGTCACTTACTCGACTGCTCAAAGTAAATGTGTACCATGTGATACCGTCCGTGTTTCCCCACAAAACTTACCTGAAATAAAGCAAGAAAAAAACATTATTAATATAATTTAAAATAATTATCATTATACTGATGTTGGCGGTGATAACAAATTCATTAAGATGCAGAAACGGCGCGATAGAAAATGATGCCGAAGAAACATGTACAATGGTCATGTTAATATTGTTGTACGTTTGCTTCGCAATAGTTGAAACAGCGGGCATTCGTGGTTTTTATGTTTTAACATTCGTCTTAAATGTAATATAATTATATTGTCTTGTTCTTTATTGTAGTTTTAGCGTTGCGAAAACTTCGTTTTGAATTAAACTATTCATAATGAATACAACGTGTTCACGAGTAAATTTTTTACAATATTATAAATGCGTTTAGTACCATAATCAAGAATAATTATTAAATTAATAATCATCAAAATTATAATAAAGCGCTCGTACACCGATACTTAGTATGTGTTAGAGTTTGTGATGGATTCGCTTGAACATTAATAATAATAATACTTCTTCATCATCCAATTAAGTATTTTTAAAGCGACACCAAACAATTGCTCACGCAACCTTCAATTTCAGTAAGCTCGCTCGACACTAAAAACACTTCAAGTCGAAATGACTTACCAGATCCTTATTATTACCTCATGTCTAATAAATCTAGCCCTTAAACAACGCGTATTCTGTGCGACATAACGTCCATATGAATATGAAATAATCCAAATGTAAAAAGAAATTAAGTCAACATTGTCCATATTCATATCAAAATTCGAAAAAAACTGCGACCTCTCGACCGTTATTATCTAATCATATCATATCATTTGTAGTAAATAAAGAAGAGTTCAAATTAGATCCGCTTTAATTGGTCGTGCAATTAGTATAATCTTTACATCTCGCACCGAGTATCACATACGCCTCGAGTCAAACATGACTCGGGAATCTATTATTAACATACGCATAAGTTACGCACTATGAGCTTGTAGCATATAACATAGGTAAAAAATATTCATTAAGTATTCTCCGTTAGCGTCCAGCATCGCCCGCTGGAAGATGGGCCGGGCTCTATGTAATTAGACCAATTTAAATCTTAATTAATATTAATTGTCGGACGTCGGAACGAATCTGTCGTATAAAGACTATCGGGAAAAAAAGTCGTAGTGGTGGAGCTATATTTTATTACGTTAACGGAATTAAACACGTTGGACGATTTCAGAATGTTACAATTCGAAGTGGCTTTGAGAAAAGCCGCGGCGTCTTTGCCTCAGGGAGCTTGAGAGCAGGCGTAACACGCCGCGAGAGCTTTTCACTTAGACTTTCCGGCCAAACCACTATCCACGGTCCGTTAAAGATTTTATATTTTACATTTATATGGCGTAATTTTATTATTAATATTATTATACTTTTTAATACGTTCATAGTACGCGGGTTGATGATGTGAAGCGTATCTTTTAATATTTTTATATCGATATTATTATATCATAATTATGGTAATGTAATGTACATGGTATTACACATATATTAAAAAAGTCCCCAGTAGCAAAAACAAAAATTTATACTATACAAAAAAATTACATTAGCGTCTAATAGTAGAATTAAATCAGTGTTATAATTAATTATAATTCCGAAAAATGAAATAATGTGAACGCAGTCATCGTTTAGACTTGTGTATGAAAAATAACATAAAAAATTGTCAAGGAAAACTATTCACGAGTTACGAGTGCGAATATTCTGAATAGAATTGCTTGCGACTAGCGGGTAAGCGGTAACACTTTTTCACTCGAGTGTACAGTAAAATAACTCGGCGGGTCCATTGTTGTCGCTTCAATATAAAATGATGCCCGTAAGTTCCCTTAATACGGATGTTAACATTTATTATTCTATTAGATTACTCGGTCATTTTAATGTTCGCTGCGTTCTCACTCTGGTGCAATTTATATTATTATCGAGATGTTGTTTTACGTCGTTTCTTGTTTTTTTTCTGACGGTTTTTTTTTTTACAATAGTACAACCTACGTCGAAATACAAAACACGTATAAATTATCCATCAGGTAGAAGTCTATACTTTTTTATTAACATGCTACTATTCATACAAAGGGAAAGCACAAAAATAAATTAATGTCTATTTAGTTATCACCAAAAGTTTATATAGCGCTATTTACCTGCATACAAGCTGGACTAGAATTTGTAAACATCCATTGATATTTGGATATGAAGATACCTTAATTAACACAAGCAAATAAAAAGATCAGAAAACAATGAGCATCGGCCCTCAAACATTGATACAGACAGATGACAGTAGCTCATTGTTCTATCTGATCTTAACATTAGCAAAGCAATGGCAACACCCGTTACAAACACAAGAAGCCATAGTAAGGGCATTCACCTCGTTCACTTAATTTTACTAATGCACAGAGTCTGTACTATTCTCACACAACAGAGGTTCAGAAGGGGTTTCCAGTAACTAAACGTAAATTACTCTGTGCCTATAAGGCAATCTTGCGACACCACTGTTTATTCAAAAGTAAGTGATTCGTATACGTTGTTACCTACTAGGTATAAAGCATCCTTTTCTTGTGTTGTATAAGAACACGTGGTTAATTGATTTTATTTTATTATTTTATTTACACCCTTATAGTCCACCACCAGAGAGGGTTGACACGTAACTCGAGTAATAATTAATTTGGCAAATCAACGAGGCAATGTCATTTTAGTAACAAGGATAAAAAAAGGTAAGACATGTGTAATTTATATATTTTTTTTTTGTTAAGATTACATTCTTACAAGTTACAAGTATGTTGTACATATAATTTATATGATAAGTAAATGAAAATCTGTTACTTATATGTTATGGATTTTAACAAATTGCATGAATTGAATATATCCACAGTCTTGCGAATACTGCAACTAACGTCAAAATCGATTCAGAATTGTAATTGGGTTTAATTTCTTTCTTTCTTTCTTCTTCTTTCTCGGCCGACAACGCATTAGAGATGCCTTCGGTATTGCTAGTGTCTATGGGCATCGGTGACCACCTACCATCAGGTGGGTCGTCTGCTCGTTTGTTATCTATTGACATAAAACAAATCGATTGTCTCTTAAGTTGTTGTACTGATTTAGGCAATTGATCAGTGTCCAGCAGTGGGATCGTGGCCCTTAGATGATAATACCTGTTTTAACGTTCGTATACCATGATAAAAGCGTGTAAATTTGACAGATGATTGAAACTTGCGCCGCGCGCCGTACGTACCTACTCGAGGATAATTTATTTTTATTCCATTATAAATATTAATGAGATTATCCCGCATAATGCAAGAGTCGCGATGCTGGCAAAACGATATTATTTATTGTTAAGTTTTCAGTATTTATTCCTCCTGATGGCTCCGGTTCAGACTTTGAGAGATGTCCTCTTAATTACATAACAACTTCGTTTTGTTGAGACGAGTGAGGGAGACACTGAGTGTTAGAAAGAGACAGCGACACATTTTTTGTGAATACCACACTCGTGGTTGAATTTTTATTGCGCACATTACATTGTCGGTTAATATAATTAAAAGTCTGTTTTTACATGTTCTGATCAAAAGGAAAACTTATACACATAAATATTTGAATTCGTATATACAAAGTATACAACACGAATTAAAAATTATAATTCAAAGGAGGTTGTTGATTTTTATCAAAAAATATTAAGCTTTTATAAATAGTAAATATGAGAGTTACTTCGTTTTTTCAGACACGTAATTTTTAATTACCTTTTTAACAAAATGCGTGAATAGTTGCACATTCTGGTTATGTTTGAATGTGAAAAGTTATGACATAAGTACAAATTTAATTATGATGGTAGCTGCTATTAATAACAACTATTAAATTATAACGGAATTAAATATTAATTCTGAAAATCTTCAATATCATTTGTTAAAGGATAATATGCACACAATTGTATTCTTGTAGTTATACCTATAAAAAAGCGATGAAATCATTATGGTACATTTTAATCGAACTAGAAGTAAAGGAGATTTTAAGACTCAGATTACTAAATCAATTATTTTAATTATTTAAGTCAATTGTTAAAATAGAAGTTGTTGTAATGTCAATTAAAATTTCTTGAACCGTTTTTTTGTACAGTAATGTCATCGAGATACAGACGAGGTCCATGGTTGGAAAAATTAGCTTATGTGTAATTAACTTCAAAGGGCTTGTCGATATACATAATCGTACAATGTAAGTGAATTAGCACCCGCAACATTGTATCAAAGACAGATGTCGCCTTTTTACTACTGGGAGTATAACGGCATTACTGGTAAGGTGGCAATGCGAGACAATGGGAATAACTGCCACGCGCCCGCTCACACTACTAGCAGTGCGATTATTATATACAAACATAACACTTCAATTGTAAATTTTAGGGACGATGGAAATGTTGATTTTACATTTATTTGAATCAGTGTCTTTGGCAACCTACATCTCTGTTACATTCATTACTCTTGTATCGTTCAGTCAATTCAATCACGTCGTTCGTTCATTACCGAACTGGACGCTATGACGGTTCGCCGGCGATCTTCAGTTCGTTTTGATGTTTGAAGTGTTAACGTGCGTCAGAAAGTCAGTCTGACAATGTTGCAGGGCGAGTAGAATTCAAATAATTGTAATTCACTAACCATCTTTTGTCTGAATTTCTTCTGGGCGTAACAGATAACTTACGCTATAGATATCTTACGCTATAGATCTAATCAAGTTTCAAGCCATAAACGACATAATGTAAGTTTCGATAAAAGTTGAGTATATTTGTGTGCACAATGTACTTATGTAATGTTTATATATGTGTACCTACTTTTTCCTTAAAATGAATCTATTATTTTTCTCTTTCAATCTGAAATGTGGCTGCTATGGATACTAATCTATGCTATTCTTTTATGCGTACTAAATTATAACACATTTACATTAGGAAACAGAACAAACATGTCAAACCTTTGTTTCATGAAATAAAAACAT
This sequence comes from Megathymus violae, assembly GCA_003671415.1. NCBI lineage: Eukaryota > Metazoa > Arthropoda > Insecta > Lepidoptera > Hesperiidae > Megathymus > Megathymus violae. Next base: position 4,042,190 of record PDGT01000018.1, read on the forward strand.
TAGTAAGAAATCAAACTAAGCAAGTATTATATAAAAAATCATTCTAAAATTCATATACCGAAGGCGTCACTATTGCGTTGTTAACCGGGAAAGAAGAAGAAAGAAAGGAAGTACTGGCTCACAAGTCCCCATTCGGAATACGACGAGTCGTTTGGCAGCCGGCTCAACATAATAATACCAATAATACCATTAATGATTTAATAATATTACTAATAGTATAATCCTTACGCGAAGTCCTAACACCGAGCAGGCAGGCTTCTGTCCTTCTCTTGCGACAGCCTGTTCTGCCAGCATGGGATTGGGGACACTATCTAGACCGCCCCAATACGGCACACTTTGACTCTAAAAAAGGTGCAATGCACGAATAATGATTATTTAATAACAAAGAAGAAAATGTATTCTATATTTGCCTTTTATTACCAACTTCAAGTAGAGCGAGGTCACGGTAACCAGGGACAAATTTCTACAAATAAAATTTTACTTGTTAGATGCTGGCAAAAGATTAACGCTCCATTGTATCTTGTCATCAGGTAAATTGCATGCCAGTTTGCCATTTTAATACCATAAAACGACGCACGATGTGTTACGGGACATCGGTTGTGTTGTACTGATAATAGAAATGGGTGGTACTTTAATCACTTAACTGGATTATGACGTATATTTGACGCCGACTCGGAGAGAGCGATAGTTATAAGTGCTTTTAACATTTTTAAATGCGATACGACAACTAAAAGTTATCACTCGCCTGCTTAATTATTTGAAAAATGTATAATATTTGTTACAAACTCATTTAAGACACTGTTCTAGCAACCGCCGAATCAATTGAACCCTGTGAAATAATGTAAGCTACAGGATTGGACTATTATGAAAACATACATACATCATTTTCATTATCATTTTCTGCTTACTCCAATGTGAAAGAGGCGAAACATCTACGTATATTGACACGATAAAATTAAATTTTACGAATGAAAATTCAGAGCATTTAAATTTGATATAATTATTTCATTGACATTGTATCGGATCTTGCCATAACAACATTTTACCGCTCGCAATGAAGATTTGTAATCGACTAACCGCGTGCTCACACAAACTCACCATTTATAGGACTGAGTGACACCCACAAATCTAAAGCGATTAAATACATTCAGTCGTACAGAATAACATAGACTGCATTTTTATCATAAGACACTTCTCATGCGGGTATACAGTATATATTTAGAGGATAGGGTAATAATAATGTTGATAATAATATTTTTAGGTTATGTTATTGTTCATAAATTTGGTGGTGACTACGAGCAACATCATCATGCTCAAGCTGGAGCATGTCTTCGCTCGCCGATTACACTGTGAAGCGGGCCTAATGCGTCTGTGCTCTTACGGCACACAGCGATGCTTTAATTATAATAATTAAAAAAGGAGCCGAGAATAAAATGTTGCAGTTAAACAAGAAAGACGGGCGAAGCGGCACGGACGTGGGCACGCGTTCGATACGCCGTAATGAGTCGCGGGGAAAATGCACCGCGACTGAAATTGAACTAAATGGACAAAAGGAAAACAAACAATCGCACACCGAGGAAATTGTTGACACATAAACACCGTTCTTTCTAAGTGAAGCTAACTGTGCGTTAATTGTTGTTTTAAGTATTCATAAAATGCTACTCGCTTTTACGCACAGCCGGAAGACCGCAAAAAGTTATATTTCAAAAGGTCCCATTCGGTTTATTGTATAGGCTCGAAGAGATTCAGTTCCATACGAGATAAAATTCAAAGTTCCATTTGTTATATTGTAGTAGAATGGTGATCTATTGTATTTAGAAGGATTATGCTCGAAAGATTCATACTATTAATGTATGGAATATTCTTATCGTTTTTACATTCGTTTTATCCGACTATCGAGGTTTCAACCACTTCAATTGTTATTGTAATAGTAAAAGACATTGCATTTTCATTTCACGTCAGCTTTAATAGTCCTACCGCTAATATCAGTTGGTAGTGGTAAGGCGAATTAAGCATCGTGTAGCGTGGTCGAGAGTTGTGAATTACCGAACCCAATTCCCGGCCGCGACACACGTGATAATAATAAATGTATAAATTGCGAGCCCTGGGTGTCTTTGATGTGTATGACCATGTTCCCTTGTCGCATGTTTATTTTACCTTCTGCTATGATAACATAGACAACTCTGAATTTATAAAAGCAATGGTTTTATTACCATCGGTGTGGGTTCAACTGCCGTCTACAATGTAACCACTGTGCACGTCTAATTGCTAACTATGTATGTAAAATGTGTAATTATTTAATTACACTACGCCCGTGTAGAAGACTTAGAAATGTTCGTCAACTTTGTTGAGAGGCGGTATCACTCGTCCCCTCGAGAAATGAATTGAAAATCGCGACATTGTAAACCATACCAAACCAACTTACCATTGTAAAGTACCCGTAGTAGGTATCGTACTAATTTATATATTTTATGTCAATAGATAACCGGTTGTTATTGTTGTTGGTAAGCAGTATCCGCTACCCATTCACATGCACCGACGAAAAATATCAAAGGCATCACCGACACCTTACCAGCCAAGCGGGACGCCTAAATATATTATATTTTTTTAATTAACATGTATTACATTATATATTAACATGTTATATAATTGAAGCTGGAGTTGACAACAATGAATTTATCATAATTATGTCTACAAAAAGAGAGGGAATACTTCATCGTACGTAAATTGCAGAATATACTTTACATCATAAATGTTTAAATTAATTAAAAAAAATACGTAGAACAGAGACGCAAACAATAACGTGAAATCATCGATCATATTGTCATTGCGCACCCGACTCGTTTACCACGTGTAATGTCAATGAATACATCATTCCGGTTTCTTCATATATTTCCCCGAAACGGATCATTTTCGGTTTCACTCTTAATGGCTTATCAACCAAAAAATATTCCACAAGTTCGGCAATCAGACACTTTAGTTAAATCAAATTATTTCGCTTCTCAAACGAAAGCACCACTTGAGAACAAAAACGAGTTTTACTTCACGAAATGAACACGCCGAACGCGTGACCTTATTATTAAAATCTTTATATTAAGCCAATTATGAATGAAAGGTCATTGGAACTCGAAACCGTCCTGTTAATTTACGCATCGACCGAATCAACACGAGATACCTACTCACACACCGCCATATCACACTTACATGCACATTAACAAATGTTTGACAAATGTAAAGTGTTGTTTAAAATTATGCACGTATTTTTTTTTCTATCAATGACCTTTATATATGTAAAACGGTTAACATAAATAATTGAGCGAGACAACGGAGTCGGTAAACAGCACAGATAATCACAAAGGAGAGTTGAGAGCTCGACTTACCATTCTTCATGGGAACAATAAAAATATACAGACAAATAATTATTATAACACGCCAGATTAGATACAATGTTAATTAAACCCATTGTTCAGCAAGTGAATAGATATCTAGTTTTATAATAAAGAAACGCAATTGAACAGATAAAAAAACGCGTACCCATAGTCGGCGTATGGTCGCACAGTTGTATAAGGGAAATCTTGTGTCGTACCGGTGCGGCGCGGTGCGGCGTGCACTCCGCCGACAACAAAGTTGCGGACGGGAAGGTCGCGGGGCTATTAATAAAATGGAATAAAAATAAAATACAATTATAATTATTTGCCCGCTTCGTGCTCGGCCGGCGCGCTGCTATCGATAGCGTAATAGTGAGGGGAACAATAAAGTATATATTAATTAGAACCGACTCCGTGTACTCGGTTCGGCGGGCCGTCGACCCCGGACGTGTACACATTAGGACACTAGCGGGTATCGATCATTTTTCGCATAAGTCTACGATATGATCACATTTTGTTGAGAAATAGATAAGCTACAAATGCGTACTTTTAATTTTCAACTATAGTTGACAACTGTTCTAGCATTACAGTCATTATGACGGGGCACAACTATAATGATTTTTATTAATTTTTATCGATGTAATGCACGAATAGCTAACTGTAATTGTAGTCTTTGTTAATAAAAAAACTTTGAACAAAATACAAGATAGTGGCGTAACGATACGAATGATTATTTTGAACGACCTTAATTATTATGAATAAACTAAGTCAGTCCAGTACCGCGTGCGACCTGATGTCGCCGCGTCGTGGGGTGTAAACGACCCCGGACTTACACGGTTGCCAGCTGCAACATTGTAGCGGCTCAAAAAACTTGCCCCCCCTACTTTTTTAATTACTATTATGAATGCCAAGTCTGCAGACGGGGCACAAGCATCTGACCACCTAGTGCAATTATGTTTTTACGTAAATGCCAATAAAAACCGGCTACGCATTATTTTATTTTATTATTATATTTTTATCATAACGCAAGTATACAGGCTCGGGGTACGATGAGGCGAGTTGTCCTAGGGCTCAACACAACCTGTTCCGAGAGTCAGATTACTGTGGAACGCCTTCATGACCAGATAGAAAATGATAAAAAGGTTTCTTTTATTTAAACATTACGTTATACGTTTATATTGCACCATAATTACATTTGAAGTTTTAATCGTTTTAAAATATACTCAAATGTGAACACGGTCACATATAATAGGTACTTGATATCTGCTAGGTGCAGGCTCCGACACGAGATTTGAGCTACTTAGTAATTTTATGCCTAATGTACTAAAATTTAAAAAAATATGTATATCTTTAATTTTAATAAAACATAATTAAAAATATGTAGCAGAATCGGAATCGTATAAAGTTTTTCTATTTTTAAATATAATTACGATATTGTACATATAATTATGACTGATCTCTGCTATTATCGCCAATATTGTGTGTAAAACAATAACAAGGAACGTACTTCATTCCTAAACAAAAGAAAAACGTCGCTCACCTATTCATAATAAAGTACTTTTGGACGACAAATAATCAACGTGTGACATGTATTTTTTAATATTTATTACATTATTACATATTTTTTCGTTGTGAAACACACTGTTAACCAAATAATACCTATTGTTCATGTGTACCTTGGAATATCTATTAATATAATAATATTAATAAAAAACTATTTTGAATAATTAACACCAGATTAAAACACTATCTGTAATGAATGTAGGTTTGAATAAAGTCCAATGCACATTGATAGGGTCAGGTCGTCCCACAGTACGTGCGTTCCAAAATCTATACAACTGATCAGACATATTCTTTTTTAATGTCTTGCTTGGCTATTCATTGCAAATAAATTACATTAAATCTCAAGCTCAGTGCAAATTTGCAATGACGGAGCGCAGTCCGCGGTGGCTGCAATACGCTCAAGTCTCTAGTACGAAATTACTGCAAACTAGGGGTTCAGGGGTATTAAGAATAGAAAAAACTTACTATCTAGTTGGTTCCATGTAGGATCTAAAATAACACATACTTAGTTGACTTCGATCTTATCTAATTCTCGGTTGATAATTGGGATCGACTTCTCAGCCATTCAAATTGGTAAATTCCAGTAACGCAGGAAAACAGGCACACGCACGCATGCATCCACAAACGCACGAAGGTAGGTATAAAAAAAAAGGGGAGAGAGACACACACAACAACGCAACATCGGATTCACACACGCATACGGATATGTACACAGGAGCTCTTAAAAATCTGTTTTCAAAAATTTGACCAACAAAATAACTTATTGAACGTTATTAAAATCGTCAATTCTCACAACATTATTTGTGTAAATTATTGTCGCCTTGAACAATTACGGAAGAACTGGCTTGCAAATTTATCTCATAAGTCGTAGTACGATTAAGATAACTTATAGTTCCGGATTGCACTCGCTTTTGCGATATAATCATAAAAAAGCTAAAAGGTGAACTGCGCCGGTAACTAACTCTGGCGGTTCATAACCCACTAAGATGTATGAGAACCCTGTGAGACTTAATCAGAACATTTTCATATATACACAGTATCTAACGAACCCTATATTCTTTAAGCATGACTAATGGTCGCTAAGATTTAGTTGATCTTTTATAAATGGCCAATTTGTATTTGCAATTAGCGATGACGGTGGATGGTCAATGGTTGGAAAATAACACGCAAATCTAAACACAGGATCAAATCGTTATCTTGATACATATTTGCATATTACACAAAAAATAATAATTTAATGATGAATATTAAACACAATATTTTAAATATACCTTTGATATTTAATAAAAAATGTACCTAAAATAAACTTCTAGCTTTAAAATCTCATATTGCAACGGAAAACGCCAGGCGTATGCAACATAAGGATCGTCAATAATTGGTCATCTAACAATACTAATTCACTGCAAATGATAAAACGAGCTGATGCATAAGTTTTTTCAGAACAGCTACTCAAATTAATACATTTCGCACTGTTTTTTTCCTGAAATAATTCTTCGTGTTATGGTTCCGACTCGAGAGTTGCATTAAAGACTATAATTTAAATTCAAATTCAAAATAGTTTAATCATATAGGTATTCAGTAAATACACATATTCAGTTTTGAAAAGGTGCTTTAACAACGAGGAGAAGAAACGGCGAACGAAACTCCTCAGCACATCTTTTAAACAACTTTTTACTAACAAATCTTTGTATTAACGGAAACAAAGTTATCTGTTTGATAAGGCATAACGGTGGCACGCCTGATTTTAATTATTGACAAATCAAAACATCTGCTTCACAGTCAATCATAAATATGTACAAAATCTTCATATTTCTACAGTTTCTTTATATATACAAACGGAACAAAAATGTTTTTAATCAGCGTTTTCTCTGAAGTAGCTTTACCCTAGTTAATGCACTTATCATAAGGACGGCAGTTTATTTTTTGACATGTGCATATCGACGTACACGATATGAGAATTATCACTATTGTTCTTTGATTATAGAAAATAATCCGTCTACGTTAACCATTTGAATCTAGATATCCTTAGAATCTATAAACAGTCCTAATTCTGTGCTTGGATTTCCTAATATCAAGGCCATAATTTACCACGTCACCTATGTACTGATTAGCAGACTTCAAATGCCTTTAAAAAAGTTATGGAGTATTCTCAGGTATAGGCACAGATTTACTCACGATGTTTTCCTTTCCCAAACTAAAATGGGTAATGTTTTTATTTATCATAATGATATAATTTGAAACTAGGAACAACGTGTATCATAACCAGGCAACCAGGTTATCACAGTATTTATAAATGCAGTTTACTTAACGTGATACACATACATTATATCAAAATAATTATTTAAAGTGCAGGTAGTATATATAATTATAGAGAGAGGGTAAGCGACTCTTAACACTGTGAGATTCGGGTACGTTTCTCACTCAGCACACCACGTCTGTATAGCCTTAGTCATGAGGCTAGTCTAGACGTCTACGTTGGTTTACTGTATCAAACAGATCGTTAACTACTCAGAGCGACTGATCAAATACTTAGAGATGGGACCGTTTGTAAGTATGTGTTAAAAACTCTGACGAAGACGACGCGAGCACTGCGCCTTTCAATTATCGACACAGAGTACCTTTCATATTCGATTACAAAGTGAGAAAATAGACGTTCTTATCCAGGAATAGTTCAATTTTGATATCCAGTTTAGTAATAAAGCCGAATACCCGAGAGCCAAACACGCTCCGAGTTAGTGCTTTAAGCTTCAGTATTTGAAATAGAAATTAAGGCTGTATGTCAATCAACGCTAGCAGTGTACATGAATTATTCCAACAGTGGAATCCGCTCCAACGAATAACTGGGTTCATTTAAACGATCCAAAATCATAACTGCAATAATTTAAACTTGATTACCAAATGTTAAAACGAATAAAATGGATATTTAAATTAGTATAGCTTTAGAGATAAATAAAGCTTTAAAACCACCCTTATTTAAAATCTGATATTTGGTGAATACTTGAAACGACATTCACGTCAAATTAAATATATGATTCGCTATGTGAAATACATATTCGTCTTTAAAAGTTTTAGATAAGAATCTATATGTAACTAATTAGGAAACTAAATGAAATAATGTTTATTTGAAGTCAGTTTTCACAAACACCTTTTTAAAATCAAACTACGTCATCGCTTTAACAAATCCCTACCGTGAGAGGTCGCGGAAGAAGAAGCGGGCAGAAATTCCCAAAGTTTTTCCACTGTGCCATGGTCTGTTTAGAGTATATTGAAATAAATCATCATATTTGTCTTCATATAAAACTAGTTTTAGGTATTCTGTTTTCATCGGAGGTTTTTCGTATTCGGATCTCAGTTAATTTGTGAATTACATAATATAACCTGATCAAAATTAGAACATAAATGTAAACAATGCAATTACTGCACAGACAATTACCGCGAAGTATGCACCTAGTGTTGAGGTGGAAGAGTTTCCATGCATCCTTGAGTCCAAGCCAATGCCCCCTGCTCCTGGGGCAAGTTGCTAACAATGCATCCATGACACCAGATACTCTCCATTGAAATTCGCTGTCCTCTGTATCAATGTGTTTAATTCCGACTATACTCGTAGTAGCAAGTCGATAGTAGACTATAGTCAACTAAACAGTGGTCAAGTAGACATTAATCGAGTAGACGATAGTTTATCTTAGTATGTCTTATCTTATCGTAGTCTATCGTAGATGATGGTCGAGTAACAAGATTACTAACCCGTTCGGTTATTGAACAATAAGAAACACATTCAAATCGGATCAGTACAATTTGCATGACGCTCAAAAGGGTTTTTTTTCTGTAACTTGAATTGCCGGTGAAACAGCAGACAAGCCATATGATGGTAAGTGGTTATTGTCACCGATGGACATAAACAACACCGTAGGACGAACCACTATTGCAACGTCGGCCCTGGAGCAGAGCTCTTTTTATACCTTTTTTAAAAACTGCCCTTGTTTTTTAGCTCGTTCGTACGCTCGTTTTGGCCATATTGGGGCGGCCTAGAATACTCCCTCAATCCCATGCTGGCAGAACAGGGTGTCGTGAGAGGCGACAGAAGCCAACTTCTTTGCTGGTAGAGTTTCGTGTATGGATTATATTGTCAATATTATATTATCATCATATTATAAGTAATAAATTTACATTATTACTGATAAATAAAGATAGTAGTTTCCGTGAAACTTACCTGGCTACCACCCTCCCGGTTGAGTCAGCCGCCAAAAGACTCGTCTTGTTCCGTTTGGGGGCTTGAGAGCCAGTACTTTCTTTCTTTCTTTCTTCTCTTAGCCGATATTCATTACTTAGCCGACAACGCATCAGGTGGCTCGTCTGCTCGTGTGTTGACTATTTACATAAAAAAAAAATTGATCCCGCAAATCGGACCGCGGAGGATTACCACTAATTCAGTCGATAAGGATGGATCTTCATACTAAGGCGAGTAGTGCGGTGATGGAAGGGTGATGTGGGTACCAAATCTAACATTTCGTCGGAGCATTCATCGTTGTTATAGGTACTAGTAAACAAATAACAAGAAATGAATATACGACTGTACCTACTGTCATTACTTACTGTAATTTCTAGTCTCCGAGTATTTTATTAGGTAAATTTTGTAATGGACATTTTATGTGACATACATAAGTACAGTAACGGCTAAATAAAAGTTAAAGTATGTATTATTTCTAAGAACACAATTCAGAAAGCAATTCCGTACAAATACCGATAATAAGATTAGACATCGACATAGTAATCCGATTAGTGGGTCGTCTTCCCGCATTGCAACTAAAATAACAGCTGAGGATATAACTAATTCAACTGTGCTTAACAGATCGCACTTGGCTTAAGTTAAAAGAAAATACATATTTTCTGTACATCCAATAAAAAAGGACTCCTTACATTCGCGGCTGTCTGTCGGTCTGTCAGCCCGAAGTTTCTCCGCATCTATTGGACGATGATTTCGTATATGGTGGAATAAATATGTTTCTAGACCTCTAACAGGATTCCGAAGGAAGCATTGAAGGTAATCGCGTTGTTTAATTATACATACGATACAATACATACCACTTGCGCTACAATTATTTACTTTATTATAATATTATTATTATGTCACATGCGGTAACCCTACGAAAATGAAGTAATCTAGACGGTAGTGAAATTAAATTAATGGAGCCATATAATTAATATAGAACACATTAAAATTACATTTATCATTGGAAGATTTTTGAAGAACAATCATTTGAATAATATTTCATACCATTTTTATTATAATAGCCATCAAATCGAATCATTCATTTGTTTTCATATGCTCAGTGCATGTAAATGAATCGACGCAATCAAATGCATATCAAAGTCAATAAGAACCAATTCAAAGTCAAGGGCGCCGCGGATTCAACGCCTCACATCTTCAAATGAACACATGTTTGTTGTTATAAATTATTCTACTGTGTTATAAGTTTATTTATACTCATTAATCTTAAAAAGGTTAGTTGAGAATGTTTTTCCTTAGAGATTTGATCTCGTTAAAAGATAAATCGACGAAGAAAAAACTACTCGTAACACGGAAACAATAAGTAACTGTTTGCAAATCTATGTAACGTGTGATTTACCTGTAAGCTAACCTTGTAAACATAGCTGTTTACTAGAATAATGTAATTTATATAAAGTTAATATTGAATATACTACTGTATTCATAGATTTTAGGAAAATTTTGTTGAATCGAAGTGTCAGTAACGAAATACAACTATTTTGAGTACCCACTACACATAAAACGAAAATTTAAAGTTGAACATTGTTATGAAATGGAGCTATGGGTATAAATATGCCTCAATACAGTTAGGAATTATAAGATACTACTTTAATTGATTGCATGGTACTAGATATAACCTTATATTAAATAGTTTCTTTAGCTCCGACTATAATAAAAGACAATTGAGAGTTGTTCTCGGTCACCTAGCTCGTTAGCAATATGAACTCTGACTTTTGAAGCTTAAGCTCTAAATTGTAATGTTTTTGTAATAAAATTTGCAATCATACAATGTTACGCGCAATCGGAGACTTATTTAATAGTTCAAATAAATTACAAGCCATTGTATACTTTTGTTACTTAGAAAGAAGGTATATAGTTATTTATACATAAAGGTGTACTTACAACTTTTTCAAACAAAGCACAGCTAGTTTCTAAGGACGTCCATTATTACAGAGATGTACTCGAACTACACTACACAGTTTTAAATGCTTGTAGAAAATACAACGTTATATTTAATATGAATTGAGCTTAAACCATGATTATTAATATTAATCAAATTCAGTTGTAGAATATAGTGTTAAATTATGGTTCAAGCAAGGAAATATATACTACTAGCAATATAACGAGATGTTTTATTTGGCCCAATATTTAAGGATTTTCATAACCGTTTCAAACTATATAAACGTACCCTAACGATACAAATAACAATGTAGACTAATCTACAATTTGTAGGTAATTTTTATTCTAATCGTAGTTCATTTTGTTTCGACAATCGTTTAAGGATTTTCATAAGCTTAATCAACATTTAACTTTAACAAATGAACATAATTGTTTCTAACATTAAACAGTTAGTATCTCCGCATCGAGACATTGTCAATATGAACCCAACCTAACCAAACCTAACACCCACCTCAATAATATCGCAAATGAAAATTTAAACCATTCTTCTCTACAGTATGTATGAACAAAGCTATACAAAACAGTATGTAAGGTTTTTAAAATAGATAACAATAAACATGTCGTAACTCTTACTTTAATTATAGAGAAAAAATTGTGCTAAGCAAAACCGCCCGTGTGGAACGGCCCGACTCCCACATACCTCATTTGTTATAAGCCACATTATAATCACACATTGTATAGGGTAATAAATAGAAAAACCGACAATAGAAATAACGAGTCATAAATAGAATAATGAAACAGTAACGCATATAAATATGAGTTGCGGGACATATCGGTTCAGCGCTCGGTTTAATAGCGGCTCTACTTTGAGTTATTCAATAAGGACGCTTCCGTACTCGTATACAGCCGGGGAGTCGAGTCCGGCGACGCGGAGCCAGTACATCAGTGGGCCATTGACGCAAATTAGAATTTCGTTTCATCAGGCGTGCCCGCTCCCGTCTACGTAGCTGACAGGACGTCAAGGACACAGTGACAGTGTGTACCCATAAACTGCCATCGTCTAAACTCAATCTCGGTCTTTGCCCGCTCCAATTACCACTAAATTTAATTTACTCCAGCACTTTAATATTTTTGTATTGGAATTTCGTCAACTGCAGTCTTCACAGTGATTAAATAACACAGGTAGGTACATATATTGAAAGTGGCATCGACTTTTATTAACACTTATGTAAGTGATTTATAATTAAGTAACTTTGAGAAGTGTATCTACATTATATTATTTACTTACATACACCACATTAAACTTCAATTGATTAAAATTAATCCAAACATTATAGATAGATATAAATTACTGGGTTGGAAAAAATTACGAGAAAGGCACGTATCTACAAAAAGGAATGATATATATGGTTCATCACCATCATTACAATGAGCTTAAGGCCGTTGTCTGCCACGCTGTCCAATTAAGGGTAGGCAGACTTCACATATCTTTAGGAACATTATGGACAACTCTCAAGTCTCCTTAGCATTCATTCATTTGTAATAGGCACTGAATTGGAAAAATTAGAGGTGCGTGCAGGATGCGAACTCGAGTCTCTCGTGCGAGACACCTACGTTTAAACCAATAGGGTCATACTTAAAGTATCTTTGAACAATACTATCACTACACATACCGATTTAATACCACTAGGTTACAAGTCCTAAATTACAATATTGTCCGCATTGTCTAGTCAGGTAATACCCTCTGTTGCAGCCGGCATGGACATACAAAAATATGACATATCCAAAAACCCATGACCCGAGAAAAACATTATATGTCACATAAATGTGCCTGCCTCGGCCGGGGAATCGAACGCGGGACCTCTGGCCCTTAATGCGAAAGGATCTATACACAATCCATAATAACATAGGCTAATTAACTGTCACATGGACATTACACGATGGATGCTAGTATAATTAGGAAATGTCTCAACATGACACATATATTGTTTGAATATGAGTTGAATCGGTCAAATCATTCCCAGGCTATATTACAATATAGAATTTTTCTCGTTTTCGCAACATAATTTTTACGTAAGAACGTAAACTAATATCGTCTATTGAACAACTTTTACGGAACAGTCCAAAGCGGCGGCCACGATTGACAGACTCACATAATCACGCGGATCCCTCCAACTACGAGCACACCGTTTCCACTCGGTTGTCACGCATACTATGAATTGTATTTTATTACATTACGCAATGTGTATGCTATATTTCAATATAAAGATTCCTGTTCCGTGCGCTGTCACTTCTTATTATTATATATTATAACGCTATTTTTAGGCCGCGTTACAACACTGGATCGGCATGGAACTGTACAACATCTATACTAATGTTTCAGAGGCGTTTGTTAGATAATACGCACCTTACCCATGACGGTTTATGTTCAAATTAATTGTTAATATTGTCACGTTATTACTAAATATTCATTAAAACAACGTCGGTTATGTTAAAATGTTATTAATAATGTATGCGATGTTTATAAGGTTTTACTCTCCATGGTTTCTCCAATATTAGATAGGTACATGAAGGAGCTGTCGCTAATCTGATAATGTGCTCATTTATTCTGTATTAATCCTCTTTAACCTAAGCTCTGTATGACAAATAACATGCCTAAATAACGAACGTATAAAATTTAACGCTGAAATATGAATTTATATTATATCCTTACATGTACCTACATATATGGAGATGTAACTAAAGTTATAGATATAAAGATATAATAAAAAGGCGCTTATAAGCCCTATCTTTTAGCAATCGTAAGCGATTAGACGAATTTGCGTGCATATACGCGGCAACAAAACTTGTAACGGATAAAGTTAGTTCTCGGTAGCAAATACCTATAAGGTTGAATCCATAAATTTTATTAGTTGCAAAGGAACTGTTTAAAAATATAATCTCTTATATTCCTAACAATGTTTTCAATAGAAAGGACATCAGCTTCCAGAGTAGGTTAATAAACATGCCCTTTTATGCTCTCGCATTACATATAACATAGCGCGGTTCTTTTACGTTTATCCATATAAACACATCAGCATTAAAAACTAACGCGCATACTTGCATTCATGGCTCTTTAATATTATTTACCAGTACTCTCTTAATTAGTTGTCTCGCCGTAAAAGACCTGATCACTTGACACCAGTCCTTGTAAGGGATAACGATTTTTATACGCCAATAATATTTAGAGTTAATATTAATATCACGAGTAACCTTAAATGTAAAAGCGATGTAGATTTAGACGAGTTGTATATTTCGCTAGTGGTCAAAAATCAATCATATGTATATAAACATTCACATTGGTGAATAGGAGAAAATGGTATTGACCTATTTTGTGTGTCTTTTATTACACATTTCATCAATACTAACAATATAGTACATTCACATTATATAAATAGTAGCAATTATATAAATAAGTACATAGACGTATGTGTCTGTTTCAGTGTGTGTGTAACTCCCCTCGTATACGCCATGTATCAATCGCAGGTAAATGAACGATCTGAAGAATTTTGGACGCAGTTTAAAGTTAGTCGAGGGATCGGCTGACTACCGATGGCAAACCTCTTGAGGACTTCTGTGTTTCGGCGGGCAGATTAAGGCTTCGCCACTGCTTCTGGTTGTTGTCAACTTGTCACATCGGAGGATTTCGGGCGAACTTCCGACACTTTACTTTGCTTGTAAACATTCATTGTAAGCAAACGGCGCTTTTTAGAACTAGGCCTTCAAATCGTTAGCGAACTCACCCATGTGGGTCTCTCCTCTCACTAACCAGTGTGTGGACAGGGGTCGTTGAGAGTGTCGACGGGTGTTCGACTGAAAACCAGCGCTCATCCTAGGGATGATCTACTGCATTCTTATTACAACTTATTGATATCTAACACTAAAGACATACAACACCTTAGTCAAATTTGGCATGACACAATAAACTTTCTATATTTCGATACTACAATATCGAGGATAATCAAGACAGGAATTTTACTGAGTTTCTATAGTACTTGGCTATTACTCCGTCAGTTACATTGAACAAAATCGATTTCAATTATATTGAAGCAACAAGCTTTGATCTTATCTGACCGAACGTACAATGTCGTTCGATTTGTCCACGAAAGGGCGTGTTGTTTAAAAATAAAAACTACATTGACAGGTACTTCTTGTACATTTTTTCCAAATTTTAAGACGTAGGTGCGTTACTTGTTGTCTGTTGTGAGGTAAAGCAGGTCAAAATTAAATTAACCATTGGTTTGTGTGCTAAGGATAGTATATATTACAAAGCAACCTCTGCCAGGTGAGCTAGCAGTTCAGTGAGATATGTATATCTTATAAGTTCTACACTAACTTTTGACTTGGTTAGTAAGAAGAATGTATTCCTAATGTTATATGGTAAGATCTTGAGTTAATTTGTCATTTACATCTCGACGAGACCGATGTCTGTCGGATCGATACTCATAGTTTGGGCGCAAACAGACTTGGTTTTACTACGCAGACGGTGCAAAGTGCTCGCCGAGCCCTTGTATTTTTAATATCACCCGTCCCCCCGTTTTAACATAATATAAAATTATAAGCGGCATGAATCACGATAATGCCGAGAGGGCTGCGCGGCCAATTCACAACACCAGCCTACCCTCCGTCCCACCCTGACGTAGTGTAGCAACCAACAGTACATCGAACTACGTTTTCTACTGCACACAACGATCCAGCTAGATATTTTACGTAGCTGTAAGTCACGTCTCAAGTTTAAGAATGTATTTGTATATTACTGCCGTAAGATGTTTCCAAAAATCAATGTCGAATAAAATTTCATTACATTTGAAAAAGAGTTCAGCTTCTAGGAACAATGAGAAATTAAAAATTAAAAACTGTCTAAGGACTTTATTTCAATACAGAATACTCAGTTGTTCCGTTTTCTGATACTCAACAGAACCACAATTGAGTACGAATTTAATTATAATATTAGCCTATCTTGTCTGCTAGCGTAGAAAAATGTGCTAATTTTCGCAGTTTTTACACTCACACTTACTTATTTTATATTCTATTACGGAGACAGATGTTCCGTATATAAGGTATACGTACAAACATTTTTTTCTCAGATAAATCAAGCAACATAAACAAAACAGCCCATTTCTTGTTACAATGACCGTTATCCTACCGCTCTATTCCAGTCTGTGGCGGCCCCCCGAGCTGCGCTGGTAAAAAGAAAACTTTTATTTTTATAAGACAAGAAATTTATTATAGCTGTTGCTCGTGTTGGTTTCGTGTTTCTTCGGAAATAGAACGTAAAATGTGGCCCGCATCGACCGGCTGAGTTCTGCGTGCGAACTTATAGGGACGAGCGCGACGCATACGGAAACGACCTTATGCCTCCAATTATCTATCGCCCTCATTTAACTATGAAAATTTTACGTATTTTCATAGAAATTATTTGTATTCTATTGAATCAACAAATGGACATGCAGCCTACCTGCTGTTGTTACTGCCGTCCATTAAATATATTAAGGTTAAATAAGCAAACTTGAAAAACTGTCTAATTGGAAAGTAATCACAAGTAAATTGTTGTTCCCTGTTTCTCAAGACCGATGCCAAATTCAGATGCCGTCAGTGTGAACTCGCACTCCGTTCAGTAATAAATGCCAAATGTGCTTCACTACAAGCCTTATGAATTACCTGAATTTAAAACGATTTTAAAAACCTCCGCGTACCAGTGCAGACAAATGAGATTATATTTCGATTTACCATATATCAAGTTGCAGTAAAGTCACGTACCAAATTCAGTCTTCATGTTAATTTCTGACGCCTTTGTTTCATAAACAAAGTATACACTTGTGAATGACAAATTTCAACTAGCATTTCTGTTAGCAGTTTCGAAATCATATTTGTATTTGAATACTATAGGCCAAATAAACAACCTTTCCGCTAAAACTTCTACCTAATTTAACAGAACAAGTCCGAACAGGATTTAGTAACAGAAGCTGCTAATTGGTCATTTAGTCAAAGCGTCGCCTCAATAATTGAAACGTAAAGCATTTTGTTTTGCTACTTAGTGGCCGCCATATTTTATGGCAGTTGCTAGTTTTTTATGCCGGCAAGTTGAAACTTGGTGAACCCTGTTTTAGGTGTTGTTCCTAAATAGGCGCTGCTGGAAATATTTGCACCTCGTTAGATATCTAGTAGTGCATATACATTCTGTTATTTAGTAAAAGTTACCTTGCCTTTACCTTTCATATTTCTCAGTTAAAGAGCTCTTATATGTAAGAGTTAATTTTTTTTTTTATTTCATATAGAATGCACTCTTATATATATTATAGGTTGTTTACTGACTTTAATTAGAAGATACTTAATTGAAAATCTCGCATAGTACTGGAACTCGTTTCGATTCGAATATCTTCCTTAGTAGTCTAGTACGTTAGGGAACTTAAATTTTAAACGTGTAGATAAATATTGATTACATGTAGTGACTATAACTAAGCATTTAAAATTAGACAATTTTATACTTGCCGCCCTTTCAATATATTATAAATAAGCTTTCATTGCGCAATACCCAAGGGGCTGATACCGGAAGTACTTTAAAAATACCTTATCATTTCCTTCTTTATAAGGCACTGCACCTCATGACCACGACGAGGTACAATCTTGGGATGACGAAGGTTGCCTTAAGCAGTCAAGAATCCCGACTCCGAGCCCTCGCTACCTCACCCCGATCTGGCTCAGCGGCCCTTCTATACATTCCTTTTTCACAGGAGGAAAAAAAGAGGTAAGGTGAAAACATTGTCGTTAAAATAACAATTCCCATGTTTTGACAGAAGTTATCGTTAGAAAGAGACATCTGCATCTGACAAAGATGTCAAAGCTCGATAGTTAATGGTGGCACAACGGAACACAAAATCCATTTTCCGAATTCCGTGTAAACTTTTACAGAAAGGTAAGAATACAATCTATTTAATCTCTTTGGTGTAGACTGTATATTACATAAGTAAGCTATTAGTGGACTATTCAAAAAAGAGCGGATCTACCGTTTTCTTATCGGCAGCGGCTCAACGATCACATATAAATTCTACTTGTTTGCTGTTACTATTTAAGACACGGATTGTTCGTTATCTATAAGAGACTAGGGCTGGAGGGTTAACTCAATTTGCCGCTTACTTTTTCATTATTTCCTAATTGAAGATATTTAAGGACTATTTGATGCATCGACTTATAATAATTACAACGCATTGAATGAAGTGCTCATAGCCTACGGCTCAGGTTACTGAATGTTATATCACAAACAAATATATAATATGCGATTTCGAACATCGATTTTCCATTTCGAAAAGTCGTTAAGGAATCTGTGACAGTTCTAATTTTTGAAAATCTTTAAAACTATATCAAAGAGGTTTTGATGAGTTAAATGAGATTTCATATAAAATAAATAAATCATTTAAGAACGTAAAAATACCATATATAAAAAGTCATGACAAACACTTTGAAAGTATTGCGGTTTCAAAAAAAAAGACATGCCGCAGATCGGCGAAGATGACCGAAGACTGCCGAAGATTATCGAAGTTACTCGAACGGAAACGGAATTCGAAACCCCATAGCCATACATTGTGGATAATTGCAAATGCCGCAATAATCGTGCTTAATTACAACTATAGCTACAACTCACAATCGCGCCAGTTTGAAGTATTCATTATTAATATTAATTCACAATAAAAACAGGTTCTGAACCGATCCCGATACTCGACAGCCGTTGCGGTGTGTGTAAGCTCGCCCTGTTTAAAATTACATGCCTCGGGTAGGGTTGGCACTTTTGTGGGACTACTTAGGAAATATTAAAACTAAATACAACTAAATTATTTAACTTGTACGGGCGAGTTACCGCGTTTGTTCTGTACAATAACGGTATAGTAAGTATACTAACACAAGGTCGAGCTGAAAATACTAAATACACTTTCGAGAAAGAGGTAATAACTTGTTGTTAAATTTTATGTATTTCTCCATCTTCACTGGTTTTCAGTTTTGTACCACGAAATCGTCATATCAGACAACACAGATCTACGCCACTAACCAAATATCAAACAAACCATGGACTTCCTAACAAAAGTAGTAGTAACTTGTTGAAAACAATTACAATGTACCTACGTAATTGATAATGAAGAGCGATAGAAAAATATCATCTTCGTTGTTTCGTAGATAGTATAGTGACGTAACGTTTTGAATAACAGTTTATATACAGGAATGTATCTTGATGTACCTGCTTGATGCTGACGATATTACAATGTCGGCCTTGTAGTTCACTGGCGACGTACATATAATGGTTGCCCACAAGGGTTGCGAGTTTCATTTAACCGCTACTCTCCATGTTTGTAATGACTTAAGAAATTGTGTATTTTTTGTGTATGTAAATGCCACTCGTCACACGGTCTACGTTGAAAGTGTGCATGAGCCTTATTATTATCTTATTGTTTTTTTAATAGTTACAAGTCCAAAAATCCTTTGAGGAGCATGGGAACGTCGCGATACTTGCCGAGCTAACGAAGGGCTACTAAAGGAAATCTATAAAACACCGGTAATATTTAGACACTGTACGTAAGTAGCTACGACGTTCAAACGATAAACTTGAGAGTAGTGAATACCTTTCACCTCGTAAATATTTATAAGATCACACGAAGAATTAGCCAGTCCATTGGATTTTGTTGTTATGAGATCATCGACAATCTCTGTACTGATTCACGTTATGGTGTACGCGACGAAGACACTTTGACTCGCAACGTGTAATTTATTTATGAGATCGGAACACACACACAAACACACATAGTTACACAAACTGGCATTTATCAGATGTATGATTGCAATAACGCATCTGCTATTCGCAACATCCGTCTAAAGGCAATAGAAAATCTACATTACCCAATTTAAGACACACAAAGTATATATTTTTAAAATACTTAGATCAAATATATTTCAATTATATTAAAGTATTTTAAATGAAAGTACCTTAGTGTAACGCATTAACTGGGTTTCATAAACCTTTACCTAAATACCTTATTTAGGTACGTAGGTCTGCTGTATAATTTTCCACTGATATAATTCATGAGACATAGTCAGAGTTTTGTTTTGGAACAGAAGGAACAGGACGCGAAATCCGATTTAAATTTTGTAACAAAACTGCGCATAAACAAGTATAATTCATTTCGCGATCATAGCACGAGGAAAACATCGAACATTAAGAGCCGACGTTGTGCGGACCGGAGAAAAATACGTTCACTAAATAACATTTTTCATACGGCAAATTTTTATTATTACAACTTTTTATTTATCATCTAAATCGGCGTTTATGACGGCGAACAATGCCGAGCTCCGACCCAAACAAAAGTGGGACGCAAATAAAGAAAACAATAAAATTAGAATACATAAACACATAAAACGCCGCGCCGCCGTCCAGTGCGTTCACAGCGCGGCCGCGACGCATGCGCCCTCTGCCACCGCACATCACGTTACATCATATAAATTAAAATCAACTCACTACCGAACTCCATCGCCGGCACCGTCCGACCACCCGAATATATTTGTCAAAAGTTTTTCATTCGCCTACAAATCTCACTTTCAGTTTCCTCTTCCTCCTTGAATCGGTACCCCAATGCTAGGGGTCGTGACCTAATCATTAAATTAGTTGCAAGAGAAGACTTTCTCCTTTACAATGGCCCTCCATCTCCCCTGGTTTTGTGCAACGTGAAGGGCATCAGATACTTTTGTGTTGAGTGTGGTACGCATTTGGTACTCAGTGTATCGGACACCTGCCTTTAGATCTTTTGCCGCCCACTTTTCCGGTCAAGATTAACTTCTCCAAGTTGTTATCGGATTTGCGTGCGATGTGACTGAAGAAGAAGATTCGGCGGAAGCAAATGTTTGATAGGCGAAGTCTTTTTTCTATCTTAAGTTGTTGCAAGTTTGATTTGTTAGTCCGATGCGCTGTCCATGGGATTCTGAGCATTTTTCTCCAGCACCACATCTCAACTGCATCTATGCGTTTCCGAACTGTAGCTTTTAAGGTCGACGTTTATGCACTATACAAGAAAATGGAGAACACGAGAGTCAAGCAATTTCTTAGTGTTTAACGAGATCTTGCAGTTTCTTCAAATTCAGTCGAGTTGGGACATGATGTTCTTTGACATTCCGGCTCGTCTACGGATTTCTGACTGACAGGAATCATTATTGCTGATGTTAAAGCCCAGGTATACGAAGTTGTCTACTATCTCCAAGTCGAGTTTACCAGTGAGATTCAGTCTACCTGTGCGGTCTATCACCATGATCTTGGTTTTGGATCTGTTTATGGAGGGTCCTAGTGCTTTGCTCGCTGACTCCATTCTGTCCAAGAGAGAACACGTTTCATCCTCATTTGCTGCAAATAAGATGGTGTCGTCAGTACAGCACAATTTAGTTATCTTAGTGCTATTTATGGTAAGCCGCCTTCCCAGTCCTAGTAAGTACTTCGAATGATGTATTCGCCGTAAATGTTGAACAGAATAGGTGATAGGATACATCCCTGTCTGACACCTTTGTTGAAATAGAAGGGTTTTGACGTTATTCTATCCACACGAACTGATCTGTGCTGTTTGTATAGAGGTCTTGAATCAGTTTAACAAAATGTTTGCGGACTCCCATCTCATCTAGAACTCTCCACAGACAGGTCCAGTCGACGTTTGCGAAAGCCTTACTGTAATCGACAAA
Organism: Megathymus violae; assembly: GCA_003671415.1. NCBI lineage: Eukaryota > Metazoa > Arthropoda > Insecta > Lepidoptera > Hesperiidae > Megathymus > Megathymus violae. The sequence continues at coordinate 4,064,033 of PDGT01000018.1, forward strand.
ACACATCATAAAGGGAGTGTCGAACTCATAAGCCTTCTCTACTAGTTGCCTTACGTTCAGAATTTGTTCTCGTGTGCCCTTCCTTTTCACAAAACCCGCTAGCTCTTGCGGAATCTGTCAGTCGAGGTAGTGTCTTATGCGGTTATTAAGCACATGGAGTATTATTTTGCTTGCGTGAGATATTAGCGATGAAGTACAATATTTGTCACAGTTTCTGGTGGATCCTTTTAAAGGAAAATGTAGTATAACCGATTCACACCTTTAGGCATTTTCCGCTACGCCAGATCTGATCGCAAATTCTGTGAAGCATATCGATCCCAGTTTTACCAGAAGATTTGAGAATCTCCTCGGTTATACACCGTCAGGTTCTGGGGCTTTTCTGGGCTTAAGACTTGCTAAAGCAGCTGACACTTCCGCGTTTAAAATAGGAAGTTCTAGATCTTCATCCTCTTTGATTCCAGGAATTGCTTCCATCGCAGATATTTGTCTGGGATTTTTGTACGGGTCTTTGCAGTAACCACGCCATCTCTCAGCTGCCTTCTCCAGTTCAAAGATGGATCTGCCATCTGTGTCTTCTGTGACCCATGACTTCGGTTTAAATTATCTAGAAAGGAGTCGCACTTTTCTGAACAGATCAGCGGTTTGAAGCTTTTAAGCATGAGATTCTACCTCGTGACATAATTTCACGATGAAGTTGTTCCAGTCTCTACAGCCGCTCCGCTTGATCTCCTTGCAGAGAGAAGAGTAGTCTTTAATTGCTTGCTCATTAAATGGAGCTGTTTACCGTTATTTAATGAACACAAAAAATATTAATACATTAAAATATATTTTACTCGTCAGTTTTATCTTAACACAAACAGTAGTCATTACAAAATTTTTGCAATACCTAGAACCAGCTGGTTCAAAATTCAGATTAGTGCAATTTAAATTGTTGCTATCGAGTGGTTGTGTTTTTTTTTCTATTATTTACAATTACATAAAAATATCTGTTACCCACTTGTTTTGACAACGGAACGTATCTCGTGCGAGAACACTTTTATAAAATATCATTGTGGTGATTAACCACCATGCATGTGGTGGCATTAACCTCTGTTATCCATAAATGAAATCCAAGCATTAATAATACTAAAATATGGATTTTGACGATAGTCATTTTTAAATATGAAACATAGTTACCTTAGTTATTAGTTAATAAATAAATATTAGTATTAAATTACAATGAATAATGATCATATTTACATATAAACATGCACAAATCATACTAGTGTACCTTCCTATGGATCGCTTGCCAATGTTACCACAGCACATAAATTAAAATCTGTTCGGAACTGTACGACGAAGCACCCGTTATATTTGCCAAAAGTTCTTTAGTATTTTTTGCAATAATAGTGTTCCATATTTAAAGTATTATTCTGATTTATATGTGTGCATCTATATAACAAAGAAAGAAGTTACGTCACATAAATAATGTCTCCTGGTTTGCAGATTTTTTTTAATAAAAAACATCGTGTAAAATAAAAAATCTTGAATAAAATTTCCTTCGTTCGTTGCGTCTAAAATTTTCAAAATATTTGCTTATGTATTTTTTTCGTTTATGACCAGTGTCGAATATCATTTAATGAGTTTGTAAAAATATTTATCCATAGTTATCAGATAAATAATAAATAAGCACAAAGAAATTGTACAATAGCAGTAACAGAGAAAGAAGATGAGTGCAGGTAAATTAATTGAAAACATTTAGTATTTTAATGACAAATATGAAGCTCTTTAATGAATTAATGACAGCGTCACCTATCTAATCCTACATTAACTATGAACCATTGTCTCTGTGAAAAGTTGATATATTGTGAATACTTAATCGTTCAAGTCATTTGAGAAACATAATGACATAGCATTACGCGCCACCGGTAACATAAATAGTAATAAAGGTAGAACGATAATTGAATCGTGTAATACATAGCAGAATTATATGTTAAAAATGTAAATAAAATAAACTACAGCGTAACTGTTCGAATCTACCTCACTGTCTTTCGATACGGACGTAGGTTCCTATCGATTGTAATTTATTCTACAAACTTAACATTATAAATTTTTTGATCTAGTTAGTTGGCAGTTGCCAGAGAGAGTGGTTTCATTGGAGATATTTGAAATATGTGCAGAATTCGATTTCGTGTTCAATTTACCGAACACCTACAGTTAAACCGGCTCAAGCTTATCATTGCTACAGAAATTGACTGTCACTTTATTCGTAATTTTCACTGCAATTTTATTATCGTTATTTGCTAATGACTAAAAGTTTACATACGAAAGAAACAGTAACAATGTATATCCAGTTCAGTCTCGCAATTTTTCTAAATTTTTTCTATTTCTATTTTCGTAATTTTTTCTAAACACAGTGTGATTTATTTTTGTTACAACAATATAGATATTACGCGTTGAAGTCAGTTTGCTGTTGGATCATAAACTCGCACACAATTCACTCCCACGCACAGACACTTTATGATTTTATTACACGCCTAGATTTTGACATAATGAAATAGAAGTAGATCTCCCAAGGCCGTTACTTTGTGTATTTGCTCGCGGCTCTAATCCATTGCGCGGTAACGCTCTTCAAAGAAGCTGAGATGTCGAGTATAATGGACATGGTAACGTATGCAGAATCCCTCTATCAAAAATAATCTTTGTGTTGATAAAATTAAAGTTCAATCTCCGGTGACTGGTAGGACCGCTGCTCAAAAGCTTACATTGTCTGAATATGGGCAGTCACGAAGAAAAGCGTTTCAGTGGCACCGTATCGTTACAAGGTATAACGCAATTGGACGATCTCGGTTTTATTATTTTTAGACGTTAACAATTCAATTGCAATCTAATTATAGATTGTTTAATAAAGGAAATTAATGGGTAAGATGTGAAATATCCATCGAGTTTCAGTTAAAACTGTAGGTTACAAACTAATTTTTAGCGTGATGAAATTAGTAAAAGCGGAATATTTATTGGTTGAATAAAAAAATTATTTAATCTTTATCTATTATTATTATTATTCTGTATATCATACACATAAGTTTCATGGATCCTAGATGTGAGTCAACCCGGTAATTTGGGAGGCTTGCGTGGGGACACGGATCCAATATTAAGAGGCGTTTTAGAGAAACTTTAATAGTTAAGATTTTTTTTGTTACATAGTATTTTTTATGATTAATAAAATTTTATTCTCAGGACATTTGATTAGTTTACAAAAGTACCTACATATAAACTGTCCTGCACTCTCGAGTGAGCAGGCACTTGCTTTATAATTTTAAAATCAAAATCATAATTAATTCTGAACCAAATATTAAACTTAAGTAATTTCCTAGCTCGTCCTGAAATTTCCATAAATAAACAAGCATAACAATAATATGTATAAAATAATTTAAGCCAATTACATTAACTCTGTACTAATTTGTTCGAATCACATTTGTGCATTCGACTATACGCCCGCGCGGTAACTGCGAACACTTGTATCAGATAAAATTATTCAAATGATACGATCTATTGTTTCAGAAACAATGATAAATAATATTATTATTGCATACGTATAGTAAATATTTATGTTAGTGGGTTTATGGTAGGACAGCGCGCTATTATTAGCGATGTGCTAAATTATAATGTCGCTCCGAATGATCAGATTGTACATTTTTTGAATAGTAATAATCTTGAGGTTATAATAACCTACAACGAGATTTTTTCCAGCGTTATTTATTTTGAACATCGGTATCATTTATACTTGTAATACGGTACGTAATTCTGTGCACTTCACATGCAGGCTCAACATGCCCACATCAATCCATATCAAAAATCGAATTGACCGCAAATAAACTTTCAACATCTAAGTATGTTGTTATAAAACATATACCTGTCCGTGTCTACATTTGTTCCGAGCACCGAATCGGAATTAGCTCCGTAATTATTATAAGCAACATTATTATATCAAATTACTGTTCGCCCGGTCCGAGAGTAACGGCAGCAACAGAATCTTATACATTTTCGCGTATAAAATGTAATTACTCTTATAAATCTGCGGTGAGTTACATTTAATTAATTCACCTTTTACGAGATATTTTATTCACGAAAATAATAAAGCCAGCAGGTAACGCTATATTAGAGTCGCTAATAACTATAGCGGTATGAAACGTATGTATTCTACATAATACAGTGCTTGAGGCTTTTCAGTTCAATTGAAAACTATTGGTCTGTTTATTTACGCCCATGGAATGCAGTTATTCATAACTTAAATTAATTGACAACTTTATTTAATGGGCCATCTATGCAATACTAAAGGTCGCGAACTCGATTTCAAAACGTTAGCCTATTTATTTATTAAGGAGACGAAACTACTTGTTAATTATTTTACTACAATTTTATACTTCAACTTATCTTTTACAAGTTTCAGTCATATGACCGGCATGCGGCTTGTGACTGACATTTTTTTTATTTACTTCAATTCTTTCACATTAGTTGACGTTTGTTGACGGTACAAGTATTGTTCAGGCTGGTAGTTAAGTATATGGAGGCTGAATAAGTCTAGCGGGGCGAAGATTCGATATAAATCGTTGTTCTCTGTCACTTAATCTATATATTTAAACTATTTATGATAAGTTCGTCGTGTATATTACTTATGTATTGCATAGAGTAACATTTTGACATGAGAGGTTTTCATAATGATGCTTCATACATAAATTAAAAATTATTATATAATTATAACAGATATTTTAAATATTCAGAAATTAATTAATTTTTAATATTTAAATATTTTTGTGATCACGATATATTTATAGGAAACAAAATCTGTATGAAATTTTAGTACAACAGCGCTACTTATTCCTAATCAGCAATTAGTACCTAAGTAGGTTCAAAACTGGAAAAGTCATACAGTGAAGCAAACTGACCATTAGATGGGATTGTTGTCATACATTAACTTTTTTATGTAAAAAAACAACTTTATCAATTATTTTTTAAGTATTAATAACATCTTTTATGAATTTACTAGCGGCGCGGCCCTGCTTCGCACCGGTGTACTTTTATTTTTAAACATTTTAAGATATATTTATAATTTTATCTTGATATGTTCTCTAATATTGTAGAACATTTTTTGTATTATCATCAATAGTTTCCGCAGCGTATGCGATGAAAGAAATTTTTAAGCAATTTTTTCTACACCTTGGTTCACGTTACTGAATTTTTAACAAGGATCCCTATTTTTTCTACTAATAAATATAGCCTATGTTACTCAGGGATAATGTAGCATTCTAATAGTGAAAGAATGCTTAAACTGGTTCAGTAGTTTTTGAGATTATTCGTTACAAATATACAAAAACACAAAGCTTTCCTCTTTATAAAATTAGTATAGAAGTATATATATGAATAAAAACTCAAAAAGAGACTTTTGCGTAATACTTCAATTTTTTTTCCAAGCATACATGTTGCATTTTTGCGACGAAAGCAATCTCGCTCTGTCTCTGTTTTGATTTAAATCACACTTTTTTTGTGATTTCCTAAATCCTAGTCTATTATTACTTGCGGTAGTTAATTAATGTTCTATTTTCCGCGACGATCAAGATCGTGACGTCACTGTATCGTCATTATTCGCGTCATCCTAACACTGTCAAGTTCTACAAGGCGTAGGCGACATGCGGTCTAGAGAAGGTGAGAATAGGTGACCAATTTTCCGCGTTAATTATAAACGTACACTCTGTAGGATGAGGATCTGTAGGAGGTTTTAACTCTGAAATTCTTTTATATTAACGTATTTACAAGTAAAAATATTTGTCAACGGCAACATGTCAAATATATGGAATAAATGTTCCTATACATAAATGTATGTGTGTATGTAAATTATCATATATCTTCTGAACGAGTCATACAAATGCATGTCGTGCTGATAGTTTATTATAATTATATATAATTACACTAGATTTCAATAGGTGGCGCTGTAGTCAAGTTATTCGCAAATTCTATATATCTACGACTGAAGTTAAATAATACAGGTTCTTTTACAATAAGTTCAGATGTAATCTAGTACCTACTTATGATATATAAAATGCTGGAGCCAAATTCATATCTTTTCTAAAATAAGAAAGCAGCTCACCGTTACATTTGTAAAAATCGTTGCAAGAACATGTCTCGTTAATATGTTTAAGACATATTTATGGTTGTAAGTACCTTGCATAATATGTATTAATGACTTTTATTGTATCAAGTACAATGTGAGAAGAAGAAAGTCAATTGTATCACGATTGGCTATAACTATAACGGATCCAATGGTCCATACGTGACGTACACATAAGTAACTGCCGGCGCATTGCGAAATCTTACGCTCATCTATCAAAACGAGACATTTGAATAAATTGTAAATTACAATGAACAGAACAAGTCAATAACCCCCGCGTCTCAAACGTTTAAGGCCGGATACTCACGCACGTGCGTATTATTCAAGTACTTGCGTACTTGTAGCGATTTTAAGTGGTCGCGTATTACGTTACATCACCCTTGTATTTTACCCTTGCCACCATTTAATCTATCGTTTAACCGGCTTCACCTTGGTTTGTTCCATAGCTTAAGTACGTATGCAGTTTTATATAATAATTTTATGGTTGAACTAAAGTATCGTCGCTTTACACTAACAAAGATTAGAGTATCTTGAACAATTTTCAAAAATATATTTTTTTCGCTACTCCAATAAGGGATCACCATGTGTATACCTTTATGTTCATGCACACATGTACACTATGACTGACGCATGTGTTGGTAGCTATAACACATGTACCTACAAATACAAAATCGCAAATGAAATTGACCTTCGCCACTCAATGGACGTGCTTACTTCACGATACCAAGAACAGAATCGACGGAAAGGTTCGAAAGCGATGGTTTGGTGCCTCTGAAGTGAAAAGCAATGTATTATAATTAAATACCGCGTCCATTTCATACATTTTTTTCTTTTCAACACAAATAGTATTTCCAAGAATAATCTAATATTAGTACTTTTGTAGCAGTAGCCGCTTATCATCTGGGTTTGAATATTATATGACTATTTTCTTCATAATTACCTAAAATAATAACAGCTTGCATCAATAACGGAATATATCACACGCGTTCACAAGTGATGTGCGATGTGTGATATGATGTCGACCCGCACGGTTGCAGTGCGGTGAACTTCAACAAGCACCTATTTACCCCAGCCCGTTTAGCCCAAGGCAGAGCACGCGAACCGAGCGCAGGCTCGCATCTCACTAAGCGCAACTAATTGAGCCATAGTGTCAATATAAACTATAAGCTAAAATATTTGTACCCTAAAAATATTTAGTATGTATGCATTAATGAATGAAGTAAACAACATTTTCCCAGTTTGTATATTATAAATCAAAATAATACATTTTTGTATTTAACAATGGTACCAATAAATCTCCAGGAATAAATCGTATCAGTTAACTTATCCGCTCCGAATATTCGTATGAGCGTGCCAAAGAGTTCGCCCGCGAATCCGTCGCATTAAATACACACAAAAAGTTCAGGCTCTGATATTCATTTCTGAAGATTTATATAACAATCCGTAAGTAAGCTTAAGCCAAAGACTAATGCAAGCTTACTTGACAATAACTTCAAACTGACATAGAAAGAGTTGCGATTTCAAGCCTGGGGAAGTGTTTTCCATAATAGATTATTTTTATTCCTGAGGTTTTGTATTTGTATGAATACTATTGAGTGTCCTGCCAAATTCGGTAGGTGCCTGGCACACTCTAGTGTCTAACACGCTGAATATATCTATATGTAAACGAACCTTGGCAGTAATCCATCCATCAAGCCGCAAGCACTCATTTGTTTTAATGAAAAAACATAATTCTTTAGTAAACATTAAATTACACGTTGCCAGCGCTCGTCTTAACTGCGATGCATTGAAAAACAATTTCATTAACGAATGTTGTCGTCTTGTACATCATCAATGCACATTTTGTCATTTCATTACAGTTCGTGTTACTTCAGTATTAAATTACACAGCTAATTTGCGTAATAACTTGTGCCCTAGGGCTACCATATCAACATGACGTTTGTTTATAATCAATGAATGAAAATGCGTATCTCTATATCAATAGTTACATATGAAATAATATTTGACAAAATTTTATATTTTTAACACACACACACACACACGCATATATAATATATATAAACGCCTAATGACGTCACATTTCCAGCATAACGGCGTTTATGCCTTTGCGCTGACCATAAAACTGACATTAGTCGAAAAAATGTGTGTCATGAAATAAATTACATCTTTGTTAAATTAAAAAAAATTAACACATTAATTATCTAGTGTCGTACTGACACTGTGAACGTTTTGATGTGTTTTTGTTACGTGTAATGCAACAGTGCTAAAAGAACTATTACGTACTGTCATATGTGTAATGTCATCGCACATTTGTAGGTTCATTTTTGTTATCAAAACTAAGTTTATATTTTGCGTATTATTCATTTATATATAGGTCATATTGTACATTAATTTTCATCCCGGAATATAGATCTGTTCCCGAGAAAAAGGGAAATAAAATTTAATATGAGCATTCTATTAAGAGGACAGTAAATGAAGTTTTGATTGGCTGGCTGCAGCTTTTATGTTAAAGTATATTGGGACTTTTGGGCCTGAGCGAAACAAATTGAGTTATGTTTTCAAATAAAATGGTAACATTATTCTATTTTGAAATACAAAGGAACGATCCGCAAATTATAAATTGTAGAATCCAAAAAATCTAAAGTACCTACTCACATTATAAATGAAATCGAATAGCGTGCTTCAATCGATAATCGATAAATTAATTGTACATTTTAATAAGTTCAATTAATTCGTCAATGAAATTGTTAGACAAAAGCGCGAAATGATTGATGATCTCATAAAATATTAATATTTTTATTAGTAACACTACTTATATAAAAATGTTTTACAAATCAAAACTTAATTTAATACTAAGATTGTAATAAAATAAAGTCAATTAATTGAGTTTTAGTAACCGTTGTTTTCAATGGCGTGTTTTTGTTTTTCCATATATGACTAAGTCGCCATAACTTCACGTATATGTAATCCCTAATAACTCAATAATAACAATCAATAAAAACAACATTCATCTTAATTTATCTCTAAAAATCTATAACTAACATTCCTAGAATTCGAATAATATTTCTATATGTAACATGTAGGTAATACGACCCATCCAGTAAGAAATCCTTTCAGTTGGGGTGGGGGTGTAAGGGGTTTAAGGACAAACCTACCTCTACCACTCTCGATACTTGTAGAGGCTGAACGGACCATGCAACTGCGCTTATTAACTTTCGGAAATCGCCATACACTGAAACTACTAATCCAGACTGTCCCATGGATGATGATAAATGTCTTTATCAGTTGCGTCACAGTTATTTTCACGGTGGAAATGTGTACAACAAGTTTCGATTATAATGTTAGATAGTTACAAGAGGATTCAACGTTTGCATTTTTGCCGAAAAGAAGTCGTGGCGATCGGAGATCTCGGTACTAATGAACACTAGCTCAATAATTCAAAATTTATCTTTGAATGAAAATCAGTTTTGAGATGTTCTGAATGACTACTTTCGTCTGAAAATTTATTCTATGAAACACTAATTCATAAAACCTGATACTTAGAAACTTAATCCTTGCAACAAGGCATGAATCGTGGAGGTTCCAAGAGTATTTTGAGCTTTCTGAGATATCCTTATTGCTTGTTTCCGCCACAAAATCTTGTTTACCTACATCTACGTTAATAATACTTCCGGATAAGAAACTTAATCAGATATTAACTAAAACAAAATGCATGGTTTGATATACAAAAAATTATAATATTAGCTTTAGCGAATGCTAACCATACTCTTAAATTCTAGACTCTGTCCGAAGAAATCCTTCTTTGAAAAAAAGAAATTGTAGTGACGGCGTATAAATCAAAAACTAGAAGATTAATCAATTGCGCGTACGCAGCGCCGACAGCTGGAATGTAACAATAGATCAGAGGGATCATTTGATCACAAAAATTGTAATACAGACCAAAGCATCAATTTAATGTTCCTCCTGTCACTGACAGAGGTCGTGCTAATTAGGTTTGTCATAAAATCTCAATGCAAAACTGCATTGGAATCAAATTAATAGTAAATTTACGAGTTAAGAAATAAAAGAATTTGTTAAAAGGGTCACATATATATTTTAAAAAACATAATTTAAACAATATTTAAAAAAGTGCTTGAAAATTTACTATTTGCATTTACAGTTTCCCATAGATTATGGACAAACCCAATGATAATTGTACGGAACCCCATCTCACGGTAGATCAATTCGGACTTAACCAGTTTATTATGTAATCCGAAGGGTTATTACTCGCACCTAGTAATTAATGCTAGTATTACATCAAGAAGCTATATAAAAACTTATTACTCAAAGCTTTGCCCATAAGGTGTGAAATCTTTGTGTCTATAACAGCAGATTACAACGCTTATTAGAAGCAGTCAGCGAATGAAAATCCAAATTCAAATTCAAATCAATTTATCATATAGGTATTCTGTAAATACACTTATGAACGTCATTTTTTGCTTCTACCACCGTTTCGAAAAGGTGCTATAACAATGTGGAGAAGAAACGGTGAAAGAAACTCCTCAGCACATCTTTTAAACAACCCATGGTAATTACAAAAATTTAAACCTGCGTGGAACTGGTTACGACACTAATATTTCCAGCCATCATTGTCATTAATGTATTGATCTATGCTGTTATATCCTTTGCTTATAAGTTGTATTTTATTGCGTCAAAGAAATTAAACTCATTAACTTTGAACTAAAAAAGAGCCAACAAAATATGAAACGAAAGACTTAAGCGGGTTGGTATTGAAGGCGAAAACACATAGCAACATTGCGACCAATTTTTAAAAATGTCAACATGAATTTTAATAAAAAGTTATTACTTGTTTTTGCGATCAAAACGAGCTTCGCTACCGAGCCTCCGATGACGGAGAGTGATAAAACTTACGTTTAATACCGACTTTTTTGACTTATACCGAGTTATGCAGTAGGTAGCGTTGCATCTACTTAATTTGTGTACAATTTAAGTTTATGCAATAGTTTATCGAAGTTGTGTGTATATTTACGTACAAGGTGTGTCAGACATGTTTGAGAACGTTGAGGAAAGATACTTATAAAAAAAAAGCTTAAATGATTCTTATGACACAACTTTGACACAATATAAACGCTACTCATAGAAAGTTGTAATGATTAACGTTTGTGACAACAGGCTGGTGGTAATTTGTTGTTGAAGCCGGTTTATGATTGGCGTACCGGGAGTGAATGCATCGAATAATCAACGTAAATAATTCCAATATGTGAAATATACCTCGAAACAGCAATTTCATTTTCATTTAAGGTTTCTTTTCACGAAGGATGCAAACCGCAAAAGTTAAAATTGAATCAGATGTCACGCTTAGAAACGAAAGCATCATGAACTCAACATACTATATTTCATCGTTACAACCAAAACTAATCGGGCAGGATGTAAACGCGTTAATTGCGTGATACGCACGTCGCCTATTGTGTCAAAGAGCGCGTCCCTACGCGGGCTTTTTATCCCAATGTACACACTTTCCTGTTAAAAGTGGGTCTCGACGACATGCCAATTAACACTCAGCAAAAAGTATCTATCTCGATGGTTTATATTAGATTAATTAATTGGAAAAATACAATAAAAAACAACGTTGCACGCTACGTGAGACGGTCGCCTTGATAATGCTTAGTTGCATGCAAGTATTTATTCTGTATTGATAAAAAGTAACTTATTAATATGATTCTCTACGCTGCGTGAGCGCCGTTTATTGTGTTGCATAGTTCGCACACTAGCGCACCCGTGTGTACTCAACACTCACACATACACGAATATCTATACTTATGATACAATTTTAACGAGGCCGAGTCTCATGCTACTGGTTCCGGCATCGCGGCGACGTGCAAAAACTATTGGACCGACTTTGATGGGATTTTCACTGCTATATTTGTGAGTAGTTGGCGTATTATATAAGTTTAGGGTTGTCAGTTCGACGTGAAAAATCAACTTGTTTTAGCAGTTAAGTAACCGATTCCAATGTTGCCATTCACGATACACAAATGAAAATTTATTGTGGATTCTTGTATTATAGTGAATGCATAAGCATAATAGCTTATTAAGCATAAACATGATCATGTTCATGCACGCTTGTTCGACATCGAGAATGTGGAATGAACGGTAAGCGGATGGCGCGTGACCACCCGTCCCCGACGTGTGCTAAAACACTTACATTTCAAACGATACTTAAAATATATTTTTCAATTAAAATCAATGTTATTGAAAATTTTCTTTGCACCTGTCCGGTTTTAAATACATTTCTCCAAAGAGGATACTCGCCCATGTCCTTGGCGGTGGACGATAAAAATAGTATATTGTAAGTTGAACAGCGATTCAAATTAATTATTCTCTGTGTTCAGTAAGTACTTTATATGCAATGCGTACGTATTACAATGTCGAAACATAAATTTTATTTCGACGCGCAAAAGATCCGAGATCTGCGAACCTGACTAGGATAATATAATATTCTGTTTGTATCTGTTGATACTGGCAGTGGCAATAAATGTTTCACATTCATCGAATCCATATCTTAAGAGTTAGATATAGATTCTTAATAAATTTTATTTTACTAGAAGGTATATTTTGTTTCCTATGACCGATTTATCCCTTACTCGGGATTAACTGTCCATTTTTTTTTTAATAAACATACTTATCACATTCTTATATATAAATCAATCTCGGCTTGAAATTATATAGGTTTATTTTTGACAATTAAATCGAAAATTTGCTACCGTAGTTCGAACCTGTATTGTATTAACCAGCAAAAAGGTATAGAAAGCTTACTGTGATCGGCCGTTTTTATTTTTATTTTAATAGCCGACGAACGAGCAGACGAGCCACCGGATGGTAAGTGGTGACCGTCGCCCGTGGACATCAGCAAGACCAAACGTTTCACCGATGCGTTGTCGGCCGGGAGATGAGAAGATGGTAAGAAGGAAAGTTACCGTTATTGCGACTTAGTATAAAGTTAGTATACTAGCGTAATAGAAGAATACAGTGTCTCGAGCTTCACGGAAAAACCTACTTGTGAGAAAAAGACGCAAGAGAATTCGCCGTAGGACGGTTTTCAAACTGTTTACTCTCTATTAGTCTCCTGTCAAAAAATAGTTCTTTATTATTTTATTGATTTCTTTTCAAGCTTACTATATTTTATCGGAAAAAAGTAAACACGAGGATGTCGTGTCGTCTCTGTGAGACTGCATAGTCAATTATAACAATAACCCAAATAAGGAAACAATCCACAGGTAAGTGCTGATAGTGCAATGCCACTTTCACAATGCTTATTTTCATAGAAGTTGATCTTAAAATTATATAAATTAATCTATTTTTCATAATTATGTGTAAGATAAAAAGCTATTGTGTACGTGAAAATCATACCGTTTCGTATAAGGCTTGCACAAAATCTATCGATAAATGGATAATTTTTAAATAAGTAAAAATACATATTTTTTGTTTTACCTAGATTTGTTCATATTTTGCCGTTTTAGTTACCATTACAGCTTGTAAACACATTGGACAGAAAATAGATTAGACTGTTATAAAGGTGCATATTTGGCTTTTGAATAGTATTAGCCCCTTAGATTGATAAAATTTGAAGAATTTTATATTTGTTATTATTATAACATATATATATATAATAATATCCAGCGAATGATATGATATTATCATATTTATTGACTTATTTTACTCCGTGAAGGTTTCCTGTAAATGCAGTTCAAAAAGAAAAAAGGATTCGAATGTTAAACCAGATAAGTGGGTTCTTCACAAAGTTTACTGTAGACAATTTAAGGGCAACTATTTCGTTCTATTAAATCATTGACATCTTGTTAATGAAGAATCTATACCTACAAAATTTGGTAGTTCATTTCCGAGGGCAATAAGATTTGATTTACATCAAAAAATTAATTAAAGCCAAAAACTATTATGATTATTATTGTTTTTTTTAGTATCTTTTAATCTCGTTTTGTTTTATTTCAATCAGTTTACAAAAAAAAAGATATGTTAAGACAAAGAATTTCGTCCAATAAGGTTAAGTTTAGAGTAGACGAAGCGAAGTAAAGAGAAGTTACTAGAATTAGCATGGTATTATTTAATTTAACATGTAATAAATAATCAAGAGAATGAACGAAATTATCGAATATCTAAAATATAGCAAAAAACCTGTGATGGAATAGTCGACATTCATGTCGACAGTGCATAGTTGTGAATTTAACATCACTAAAATGTCATTTTCACACACATGCACATTTATGTATGTTTTGGTGACGCGATGATGAGATGAATGTTCGTCTATTACGTTAGTATATTATGTTTATGGTTAGTACACCTTTCAGTAAATATATCACAAATAAACCTTTATCTTCAAAAATAAATTATTTTAATATTATATTACATTTTATTAAATGTAGCTTGATTTCTTATTAATCGTCAAGAAAATATTAAAATAGTTCCGCGAAATAAATACACGAAAACTAAGATGTGTTCAGGGTTGCTCGAATAATATATTTTTTTAAATATTTCAGTTTGTCATAATATGTTCCCGTGAGTACCCTATTCCAGCGTTGTAATTGGTATAATTATAGTAACAATTAAAGAAAAACAGAAACTTAATAAGTTAATAAACTTTTATATATACGCCTGACTTTGGAATAACACGAGAAACTAATTTTGTTTTGAGTCTTTAATATTTATTAATTGTATGAAGTATGCATGCATAGATGTACATATATGCCACCATACATTGTGCTTGCAGATTGTTGCAAAGTAAATTAATACTAATTTAATAACAATGAATTTCCGCAAAGTAATGCCTGATACTATCAACTATACTAATTTAACAATTGAATGAAAGTCGCACACAGTTCACAGACAGCTTCTGCCAAAAACGCATGACATTTCTGAGTCAGACATTTGTGAATACTTAGTTCCGAATGCCTATACCGACTTTTAAGAACATCAGTTGTACCCGTGCCTATTGCAACATATCATATTCACTGTGGAGTTACTTGCATTTATGAAATCGATCATAAAATAATATTTTTTAAACTGTACAGGCTTGTTATTTTTTGAACCTTTAAGTTTATTTACTAATATTTTAATCTCAATTTTTGAGTACAACGTATTATATAAGCAAGATAGGTAGTATGTGGTCTACACAAATCTCCCTCTTCTTCTCACTGGTCAATTTGCTTTATACATGATTTGATTAAAACGGCTCCGACGAATCAAAACGTATCAAATCCAATAATATGATAACAACCATGTTCGACTGCTGGTGAAGTCAGTCTGATATATTAAATGGCGTTACTGTTCGCGGTGTAAATTATATATTGTCAAATCCCCACCGACAATCTAGATACTCTATTCCGTAGTTCTTAATTTTAAAATAGTTTTCTCACAAGTGGTTGACAACTACACAGAAGACTGTTGTAAAGCAAAGTGCTTTAAGCAATTTAGTCTCGACTCTAAGACAGGGCCTTTAGGACCAAGGATCATGCAGGTATACACGCGACCGATTATAAATAAGACGTTATCTGTCGTTGGGTTCAGATGGAATGCATGTCTGTTTATTACTTACGTATCGACAACACGTAATGCCGAATACGGATCATACTTAAAACCCAATAACAAAAACAGTCCATAAATGGTAGACGTACATACATACATTCTCAATCACCAATCGGTACTTCACTAATTGTATAAATTCTATTTTGCATAACGATAATACTCGATCAACGATTACGTACATATAAAATACTAATCTTCATTCACACAACCTTTTATGCCGTTCACCGGCTTGCGGTGGTAATGGTGGTTTGGTAAAAAGAATATAATATTAAAACAGTCGCGTCGGGCCACTGGCTCCGGCCGCGGTTACACGACTCAATAATATACCTCACTTCATTGCTCCACTGCGGCTCATGTTTAATTTGCTACAATTACGTATGCACGTTGCAAAACTAGATACAGACTTCGGCTTCGTTCGTAGTCGCGGCTTGATATATGTGTAACAAGGATGAATACAGAAATGTGTGATAATTCACTGTCCTTGTCACAAACAGTTGTCTCACTGCTAGTCTCTTCTCAAACTTAACTGGTGTTAATGGCGGTTAAGGCATTTTTGGGAACATTATAAGACGTCCAGGATTTGAATCCACCCATCGTTTTCAAAGCACATCAGTTTAAAATCACTAAGTTGTTGCGGCTTTTAGTCCTTTCTACTACAAGATGATCATAATCTGTGTGTATGTTTTACAACGACTGTTTGATATAGTGGTAAATGAACTACGAACACTGACTTATAGGTCACTACACGTGGTCAATAGTGTGGTCTAGAGTTTAGACTTATCAGAACTCAGGTGCAATTTTCGTAAAATTATCCGCCCTAAGGATTCACTAGACATTTATAGAAATGTATCTGAGTATACGTCTAGCTTCTCGACACTATTATGTGAAAGAGACGTTTTTTAGCTATTTTTATCAACTTGGTAAAGAAACCGGTAACTTTCAAATGTACATAACTTGACATCTCCGGGACTGTTTTGTATCCATAATTGTTTTTTTTTTTCGTAACACAGATTAACAAATTTTTTTATAGATACTTAAGTTAAAATCGGTTATGAATTCCACCCGGTATTAACGGGAAACAAAGACCCATTAACAATCGGAACCGAATAAAATAGGACTAGTAGTATTTGAAAGCACTTCAGACTACAGATGAAACGTCTGCTTTATTACGCCCCTTAGCTCAACAAACAAATATGTGAAGCAACTTGCAGTTGTAACAGGTGAGGTGATAACAATACTTCAGACGTTTTTAGCCCCAACACTATGTCCCTGTGGCGGGCGATGAGGGTGGTGTGGAAATAAACTAATGAAGCTAATTACGATTATGAAAAAAGTTGTATTTAACGCGTTCTCATAATATTTCACACACAGTCTAAGTTCAATCACAGCACGATACTAGTAGAGTGTAATTAAAATACAGTATGCTCCTAAGTAAACAGAACATCGACCTTTATCTCTCACAAGGTTTTTATAAAGTGCGTTTTTCTGTATCACGGAAACTTGAAACGGTATATTTACATGGTTATACATATTCCTTGCTACCAGTCAACGAGCAATCTACTGTCTACAAAAAGTTATAAACATTTTCTTATGCATACTTCATCGTCAAACATGTCGATGAAGATAAGATACTTGAAAGAAACAAAAAGTTGGACACAAACATAGTATAAACTTTAATAAAGCGAAGTGCAACAGCCGGGTCCAAATAGATTTTAATATGTATGAGTGCATTGACTTTGCTGACGCCACGTCAATGCATTTCGGACTTTATCTCGACATTCGTTGAGTGCGAATTGTTCGGTGTTATACTCAAAGTATGTATATTGACAAAGGTAATTTTCTACAATCAACACAGCAAGTTGCACGATTCATTTAAGATTCATTAACGTTCCGATACACTACATACATGTAGTTTCAATATTGTATTAATTATTGTTATTATTAACACTTAATTGTAAATTGTGTTTGCTAAGCTACACTTGCTTTGCGAAGTTGATTTATTGATTAGCCTCAGTAATAAATAATAATAGTAACAGACTGTTAAAAATTTTCGACCATTATTATTTCGTAATTTTGAATAGTTAAATGTACTAACAATTTATGAATTCAAAGATATTTAAAGATATAAAAAAAAAAATCAATTTGAGTATAAAGGTATATTTAGCACGCTTAATTTATTATAGCATAAATAAAATATATTATGATATTATAAATATACAAATATAATATATCTGTACTAATATTATAAAGATTCAGATTTTTGTGAGTTTTTGTGTACATGAGGAAGATAATCCGTAACCACGGTACCTATTTGATAAAACTCTACTATTTGAACGTTACATATTCCGGGTGGACATAGGTTACATGTGAAGTGTACATGTATAATAATAAATTGTTGTATCCGAACGAATTCGGGACTGACCGCTGGTTATAATATAAAACAAAATGTATTTTTTGACATGTAAAAAACAGTAAAAACATTTCGAAAGCCTGAGCTAAGAAAAATATTATGCAACGAACATCCACTGTGACCTTTCCATTGGTCCTACGATTACATTTGGGGTAATTTAACGATTTATACCTGTAGGAATCTCCAGGTAGATTCGCAGGGGTAGAATTAGAAAGGCCTAACGGCATCAGAAACCACCAATTCATCCACAAGGCGTATCCCACCGCGAATCGCTATAACAAAACATAACGTTTGCGGCCTTAATTCATGCGATAAATAATATAGACCCACTCTTCACTGCAACTTGAATATAAATTGACTAATTAAAGTTAAACGGTAGAAATATTAACCAAATACAGCGGTGCACCAGACCGACAACAGCGTTATTGTTACAGATATTTACTACGTTTCACGAACGCCCGACCGGTGGTCCTTATGAGGCAGTAAATAAGATTTAAACTCGATTAAGCTTTGAGTTTTCGTCGGATGCAATAATTTTATGAACTAGTTAGACGCAATACTCACAGTGCACGCCTCGAGATTCACTAAAATGTAAAATTCGCTCAGGTATCGATACGGTGGCCGGTACGTACAGTTGCGCAGAAATATACATCTGTTAAGATTTTTGTCGTTTTGATATCGTACGTTCATCAGTCGGTGATGTATCCGAATAAAATATTTAAAATTTCATCCTCGATATTACATTACACAATTCAAAAGGCGGCACTATGTAAAACTCTATTTACACACGGAAATTGCCTTTTTCAATCTGTGAATATAACATTTAAAATAATTAATGTCGCTTCACTTCAGTAAAACTACGCCTAACGCTTTAAAATAGCATGTGCATTGTTTTAGGACTGGGTTTTTCTCGTTCTGTGAATTTGAAACACTTATATTTTTTTTATTTACGGACGGATTGAAATGAAACTATCTTTAAATATTAAGTGATGCTTACTGCAATACAGTAGTGATAGCCATAACGAAATAGGTTAAGCCGTTACTGAGATTAGCGCGCACAGACAAACGGACACAATTTCTAAAAACTATTGTTTTGGGTTCTATTTCATTAACAAAGGCCCGTAATAATAGTTTTTCTCATATATCCTTCATGTACAGAAAGCGATCAGTTAGCATTTTATTATGTGTATAGATTCTAAAAACAGACTATTGGTGTGACGCCGGTCATCCGCTCGAGAGACTCTAGTTCGGATCCTGTAGGCATGCGCATCTTGTTTTTCTAATTAAATTCAACATGGAAACAAGCGCACATCAATCCTATCCCCAAAGTCTCTTCCCCATCTGTTCCATCTCACTTTCGCCCCATTTCCATTTTACCATACCTTTCAAAAGTTCTTGAACATAATGTCCACACTCAACTTTCAACGTTTCGTTAATCTCTAACGCTCTTCTTAGCTGTTTACAGTCCGGTTTTCGGCCCAACCATAGTAGTGTTACTACGCTCGTCAAAATCACTTACGATATACGCTGGGCCATCGAAAACAAGCAACTAACACTTCTAGTGCTACTCGACTTCAGTAGTGCCTTCTCCTCTGTAGATTTTGATGTACTTAAGGGAATTTTCCGATCGATTAACTTCTGTTCTGACGCCATTAAGTGGTTTAACTCCTATCTTCGAGGCCGCTCGCAATATGTTCGTATTGATCATACTCTTTCAGACGAATGTAAATTGCACACGGGTGTGCCTCAAGGTGGTGTTCTCTCTCTATTATTTTTTTCTACCTTTATAAACTCAGTGACTTCAGTTATTACTTCTAATTTTCACCTCTATGCAGATGATTTGCAGCTTTACCACCATTTTAGA
Organism: Megathymus violae; assembly: GCA_003671415.1. Lineage (NCBI taxonomy): Eukaryota > Metazoa > Arthropoda > Insecta > Lepidoptera > Hesperiidae > Megathymus > Megathymus violae. The sequence goes on from PDGT01000018.1 coordinate 4,084,052, forward strand.
CCTGCAGAGTCCAATTCAGCCATTGCTGCCGTAAACGATAACCTGTACCGCATCAAGGACTGGGCGAATTCATTTGGCTTACTCATAAATCCCACCAAATCACAGGCAATCATTATCGGTAGTAGATATGGGCGGAGCCAAATAGATTTTTCATTGTTGCTCCCTCTATCCTTGGATCGTATAACTATATCCTTCACCGAAACCGTGAAGGATCTGGGTGTCATTATTGATACGAATCTTTCTTGGCGCGCTCATGTTAGTGAGATTAGTCGCAATGTTCACTATGCTTTTCACTCGCTCAAATATTTACAAGGCTTTTTACCCTTAAAAACTAAAATCTCTCTATCCCAATCCCTTATTCAACCCCTTATAGATTACGCTGACGTCAGTTATTTGGATGCCACTGAGGAAATCTTAAACAAACTTGAGCGACTGCAAAATTTAAGTATCAGATTCATTTTTGGTATTAGGAAGTTCGACCATATTTCTCACCTCTGTAAGGATCTCAAGTGGCTCCCAATACGTTTTCGCAGAAACACCAGGATTTTAAATCTGCTTTTTAATATTCTTCGCTGCACCTCTACCCTATCCTACCTGCGAGAGCGTTTCTCTTTCGCTCGTCCTTCCCATGCTCCGTGTAGAATCCACCTAAAAACCCTCCTCAAATTTCCTTCACATAAAAGTTGTGTTTACGCTCACTCCTTTACGGTTCATGCAGTACGGCTTTGGAATTCGCTCCCGCCCAATATACGGGACTGTAAAACTATTTCTGTTTTCAAGAGAAAAGTAAGGGAACATTATCTATCATTATCAGAGCAAATATAGTTTTAAAAATATCTTTCTTATATTTCAAGTAATTCTTTTTCTCCATGTATTGTTGGGGTTCTTTAATTATATCATATGTATTGTATATTTGTATGTATACAAGTTATAAATTGATATACGTTTTGTTATATATATTGTAATATATTTATGTATTAATTACTATTTTATGCATATTTATTGGTACATGTGTGTGTGCACGCTGCGTCTACCTCTCGATTTGATGTCTCCAGTCGCAGGTCTGCTGGAAGAAATTTCTTAAGAAATAAGCAGCTCCTTTGTACATTTTTAAGATTAATGTTACTCTGCGTCAAATATGTGTGTACATAAATAAATAATTAAAGTGCGTATCACAAATGAATGATCACTTGCTTCGGTGAAGAAAAACATCGTGTTGTATTTTCGTTTTCTCCATTATGTTCGCAACGGTATCTGAAGTCTGCTAACCCGAACATGACCACTGTGGCGGACTATGGTTTTAACCCCTTTCATTGTGAAAGGGCCCGAGCCCAGCACGATTATGACTAACAATGTTAATGTGACAGGATATAGGTTTAAATGGCGAGAATTATAGTTATTATGTTGTAATAATTTCATCATCATCATCCATCCATCAGCCTTTGGAGGTCCACTGCTGGACATAGGCCTCCCCTAACTTGCGCCACTCTGACCGGTCCTGTGCCTTCTGAATCCAGCGGATGCCCGCTGTCTTCTTCAGGTCGTCAGTCCACCTGGTCGGGGGGCGTCCTATGCTCCTTTTTCCGAGACGTGGGCGCCATTCGAGGACCTTTCTTCCCCAACGGTTATCGGTTTATTAACGTTTATTTTTAACGGTTATTTTGTAATAATTTAAAACAAGCTTAGTTCCGAAATGTTGTAAGTAAAACAGCCTAAAGTAAATATTATAATGAAGTTATAGAATGTTAATTATTATGTTATTAATTTTGACATTTTTTTGTGTTCTAATGTGTCAAACAATCGAAGATTTATTTAATTATTGGAGGTCTAAAACATTAAGCACGAATAACTTCACTGACACCCACCGTATCAGACAAAAGTTGCAAATTAAATTACGACAATAAAGTTGTTAAGTTATTATCTCACAATTTTATTATACAAATTATTACACGAAGGTTATCATGTCTCTTGCATTGTAATGATAGTCTAGGTAATTAGGCGCCCGTTTTAGTAATAATGCATTTATCTCTTTTACCCGTACGTATTTTGAGAAGGTACGAAATAAATAGATAGAATCCGTTACTAACTTTTCGTTTCATATAAAAAAAACTTTACCATACCAGTACTTGAAAGCTAGTACTTTCTTTCTTACTTACTTATCCTTTCCTGGCCGATAATGCATCAGTAACGCCATTGGTCTTGCTGATATCTCCATGGGCGACTGTGACCACTTACCATTAGGTGGCTCGTCAGCTCCTTTGTTGGCTATTAGCATAGGAAATAACATTACTTATAGAGTTTAGAGCGGTATGGTTATAACAGCATCACAATAATACCAATACAGCAAAACAATAATTTGCACTATAATAAATCTATTTTGCTTATGAATGCGGGGCTGGAGCATTAATATTTTTAAAGCAAATTTATCTCAACTCTATCGATCATAATCTATCTATTATAGCTATTTCAAGTAATGCATAACGTGTGCTATTTTATAAACATTTATAAACATCTTTCATGATACCTATACATACAGTCCATTAGATGATGTTTTAATACTGCTTATGTTAATTGGGTACAATATATTCTCTGCTGGAAACATGTAATTAGCACTAAACAGTATGCGTATTAAAAGTTTTATGTTTAATTCGTTGTTCGTTATGAAACGGTAATTGCTTAATTACCATACAATAAGATAACTGAGGAGTTTAATACAGGGTAATATGTCATCGTTTTTAATACTGTTACTAGATATCGCTATGAATATAATTTTGATAACAATTTTTCCTGTTCTTTTTTTGTTATATAAGAAGTTTAATTTTCATACCAAAACCCAAAAATAAACAGTAAGGTTTTTTCTGATAAAAAAAGTTAAAACTTGTTTCAAGCAATTTCTTTACCCATTTGCGTTGTACTATGCAAAACACTGTATACGCATATGACGTCATTTCAATAAAATAAATAATGTGAGACTAACAAATAATTGTTTTGTAGATGAGTGCAGTCGGAAAAAACTGAACTCATTGATTTTTTCTTGTCAACAGTACATGCACGCGTCGCCCAAAAATACATACTGCTACAAAACATACTTATAAATTGATTTAAGCAATGTTTTCTATATACTCTCGTACACTGTAACTTAATGCATTGGTTTATGAGATGCAGCAATTTGCATGATGCCCACGCATCGAAGACAGCTGCGACTCAATTCTTCATTCCGCTTATATTATCTGTATGTGCAGAAAATTCGTACTTAAGGCGAGACTGAGTTATGGATGATTTATAGTATGTAAGCTATTTCAATACCTGATCCATGAACTTGTGTATTTGTTTGTAATAATCATCAATAACATCACCTCCTAATTACTTAATTGGTTTACAAATTTTAATTCAAAGGAAATCTTACTTGAGCTTACTGATTTGATAATATGTTACAAATTTTAGTGTTGGACGTGAGCTCAACGACACAGCATGTTTACATTTATAGTAATTATGATCGCGTTTTTAAAATACTTATATACAATTATTTAAAATCAAAGCACGCCAACCAACCGCGACCGCTCGCCAGTATGAAAGCGAACCCATTTGTTGGAACTGACACAATGTTCTCAATGAGTCACAATAGCGAATTAAGTATTATTTTAAATTGACGTAATTGAAAAATATGCAGTCAGTCGCACGCGGCGCTCGAATAAATTGATTCATGTACATATACTATGTTCACTGTGTGTTGACTTGGTGAGGATCGTGTGAGAGTGAGAGAACACACACATGAGCGACAACTCGCAGCCCTCCTTTGTTTACGGGCTGGCCGTCTAGCTGATGATTTAAATGTTTAACGTTAGTTATGTAGAGAGAAAGCAATGATATAATAATAGGTAGGTGACTAGAAGTTATTAGTAAGTTAAGTCAGATGTCCACCACATTTCACATTTGGAATGCTTTCACTCTACAACATTATATGGAGCTATAGACGAAAATACCTATTGATTGAAAAGTTTTCACATAATTCAGTTTTTAAGTAATAAAATATTTTTATTATATTTATAAAACATTTGAATTTATTATCAAAGTTAGATATTGTGTATTTCTCGAATAAAATACTATGTCATGTATTACAATATACTTCGGCAAATAACAGAAGATAACTTAGAATGACTCGTTATGACTTCATTTTGTGAGAGAAAAAAACAATATCTTTAGTGATAGTTACTAATGACCTTTTCCCAAGAGATCGCCGAATCCTATAGAGCTGGTTATTTATTGAAATGGAGAACAACCAGGCCTCGTAGACCGCCTGGTGTTAAACGATCACACCATCAACACCTTTACCCACCATTTAATAGGATTACGTCCTGTTTATAATTCTCATTTACAAAAAATCATAATATGAATGAATCTGCTTGCAGGAGAAACGGTGGTCTCTACTGTAAGGCAGAATTCAAAACATTTGAAGGTAACGCTAGATGTGAACATGATTTAAGCAAAACATAATGTGATGCTAATCAAAACTCTTTTGCTTTATTCTTTTTCTCACTCTTTAATTTTCTATACATTACTTTGGCACGCAGGAGATTAAAAACGGTCGGTATTTTCAGGCACACGATGTTCCTTGGGAAGACAAGCAACACGAAGACGATAGAAACGTCGCTATCGTTTACCAACCTCACAAAATGCCTTTCTTCGACTGTAAAGATTAATACTCGTAGTGCTTCATAAGCGATATTATCCTCACATTAATGCCTATAATACACAATGACACACACACATACACACTACACACTATAACAATTTACTATAATTGTCTACTAACTGCCGACGTTAGCGTCATTATATTATTTTATGGATGGAAATGATATTATAATAACTAGTGTAACGTTTCAAGATCCGTTCCATCCTCGGATGCCTTTAGTCCGCGGATACCTACGCCAACAAATTCTTAATACTCAATACTACACGATCACATCGAATCGGAATCCAGTCGGCGAATGACTAATTTTCGTTACATTTCTAAAGAAAACAAATTTACAAAATGAACAGAGATCAAAAGACGTCTCGGACTGCATTTACGTCAATAAAAATATTTCACTAAATCTATCGCCAAGAAAAATAAAATAATGGTTATAAATATTTACCCTTGCCGATATCGAACCCGAGCCCAACGGAGCGAAGACGAATAACCGTAATTACCTACGAGCGATGTAAGTCTTTTCATATGTTATTAACATTTTTTGGACGCACAAAAAATAATAAATTTAATAACGATATTAATGTATCATTCTGTACGTGACTAGTTTGTGTAGCCCGGTGCCAAGGTGAAGGTTCTGCTTTATCAATTCACGCGTAAAATATTAATACCCCTCGAAAAAATCCAGTTTAACTAGTGTAAGGTATCGTATCAAATGGGTCTGTAGACGCTTTAATGAGCAGAGGACTCATTCCGATTCGCGAACTCACTGAAGAGCGCGAAATTGTGTTGAAATTCGCGTGTTCTTTAAATAGGATTTCGACTGATTTGGTTTGACGGTTCGATTAAACGAAATACATTTTTCTATGAGTTTATATTCAAAACATTTGCGATACTTCTAAACTAACAAACAAAAGGCTCATGCCTAACAATAAATCTTGGTCGGATTGATCGTTCAGCATGTTTTTAACGTTAAAAAACGCCTAATTATTTTTTATTACACCTATACCTCCATACGTAGACTTCTCCTAATTTGCCTTTCTATTCTTATGAATCAGTTATCGACAATCCGCTCTGACCCCTCTGAATGTCGCTAGAAATGATTATATCAAATCATTACTTAAAACGAAGGCTAATTAAATTATCTTTATAGATATTTATTTACTGATATAAAAGTAAATCCATCATAGGTTCCAAACATTAAATAAAAGCTCTGAAAACTGAAAAAGGGTTCGTTCTAGAACTTAAAAACGTATAAAGATTTACTGGAGTTTAATAACTTACGAGGGTTTATTGCCTTTGATCTAGAAAGAAATGCCGACACCGTCCAGATATTCTATAATTTCGGCAGGGCTACTACATGATACACAAAATAATATTATTACGTGGTACGTGTCGATTTATAATTAATTATGCGCTCGCCCTCATTGCTAGTCCCCGTACACTGTTAATGTCTCGGGAACATCTGTAACCGCGCACGTCCTGCCTTGGAACTATCAAAACGACTCCGTTGGCTGGCTGTGTACAACAATGTAATGTCTTGACGACCCCATAGTCCACTTGCTAGTGATCTAGCCTACCGAGAGAGGGGACCCGAGTTCCAGACCCGCGATAGACATTTACGTAACAGAACATGTTTGCCACTCGGATCGTGGCTGTTTGTGATGACATATTTGTGTTGGTACGTCCCAGCCTACAGGTGTGAGTGTGATTAAAAAAATAAAAAATACAATAGTGTACTATTGTGTCGCGGCACGATATGCATGTATCTATAGACAGTCATTATATTGCGGGTTGGCTAAGCATAAAATTATCTCATTATCGTTCGGGGCTGTTCTCTGACGTAATGTTACATTGCTCGAATTGCTTTTTTTTAATTCAGGTTGAATGCTTAATGCTTATTGGCTTCTGCAATCTGCAATAGGTCAGTGAAGAAAATTGATTTTAAAATAAAGTTACGTATGATGACAATTTCCGAACTTCACTGGTTTAATAACATTCATAATATTTATTTAATTTTTCAATGTCGCATTCAAAAGTTGTAATGTCAAGTTCTTTTATGAAGGAGGAGATCGCGAGGTTACATTCTTAGGTAGGTATTTACTTGAAAGTTTGCAGTAATAATCTCTAAACACGGCCAGTGGGATGAGCTAAAGTCAACTATAACAATCTGTGTGCACTTGGCAAAATTTGTACATTTTATATTTTTTTAAGTTTATTAAATATGTTACACGTGATAGAAATATTCATTATACTAAGTAGTTTTAATTTTTAAATAAATAAATGTCATTGGTGATATATGAATCTTATTTTTGCCTATATGTCACAAGTCGCACCCCGTGTTCTCCCGGTCTATTTACAATAATTCTGTTCAATGATAAATATTTAATTTTACTGAATTAAACTTTGAGAATATGTTTTACAACACATCAATATTGTGATAAAACAACACCTTGTTACCTGTATAAATGAACGTACCTAATTCACCATGATATTATACAGCAAGAATGATTTACATTGCTTACAAGTTTCTCATCAATCACACTTAAGATTAAATCAGTATTAAAACGATGAATCCGCAAATCAAATCAGCAGAGCATACATCTCGTTTCTCGCTGTAAATCAAACCGGTACCTTATTTTTATTTATAACTCTAATAATACGATGACTAACGTACAACAAGCATTATAGCCATCATATTTTTACGTACAAAACACGCACGCAATTATCGTCCATTCGAAATGATGGCATAAGAGCACATATTACCAATCTAATTGGAGAGCAGAACAAATGATGGCGCATTATAACATATTTGGTCGCTCATCTAAGTGTTATTTATTGTAATAAATATAAAATATGTGCCAAGACAAAGGTCTGTAAACAAGAGTCCTGCAGACCTAGCATTATGAACAACGTTATAAATTTTGAAACTCTGTATATCAATCGACCAAATAATTTAATATGTGAAAAAACTTATTCATACATATCTAACATATAAATATATTATTTTATGGCGATCAAAATTCATACCCTTCCTAAGATTCGTTAGATGATGTTACTTATAAGCTAAAATTAATTATATATACACATATCGCAAACTGGCCTGAAAGAATTGCAATAGCATCCTTTGATAAATAAACGCAGATGATGTATTTTTAGTGTCTTTAATAGCGTGCAGTTTCATTGTAATACTTTAAAATGACCAGTTATGTTTATGGAAATTTGCAACACGATCAAGTTAGTTTACATAGTTTGTATACGACTATAGATATACTATTATGCAGATATTGTTTTCAAGAAACGACTAGACACGGGAACAGCTGATCCTACATCGTCAATACCAATCACCACTAGAGGAGAAGAAAGGAGAAATATCACACTGTTGACCTCACTTATTGCCCTTTACTTTTGTCGCTGACTGTATTGCATGTGTACTTTGTACGGACTGAACAATTAAAACTAGAGTTCAATGGCCAACTACACGTATTATATTATCAATACAAATTAATCAAATTCAGCCTCTAAAGTTTCATGACTAATAATAAGCATAGCGTCTGCCTCTAATGTTGGTTAAGTTCAAAACAGACATTTATGTACACTCAATACAAATATAAATTGTATTTATTGAATTTGTATCGTTTATCTCCGTGATAGCGGACCGGTGTATAAACACCGAAACCTTTAATCAAATTTGTCAGCGTCCCCATTACAACCCAGTTAACCCAACCGCTGGGCTCGGGTCTCCTCTTACAATGGGAGTGGATTAAGGCCATAGTCAATCACGTTGGCCAACTGCCGGTTGGCAGATATAAAAATTCTTTTGTATACCAAATACAAATATTTTATGGGTATTACCGATACCATATTTTTTATGATTGATCATGAAATATAAATAAATATAGTTATTATTGCGTTTTTCCAGTTGCGGAGGGAGGGGGGGACTACTGGAAAAGATTAAGTGGTAAACTTTTTTAGATATGTATTGCACAAATTGATAAATACATAATAAAACCAATGCCGCAAATAAACGCGTTGCGAATGAAAACGTTCGGTTCAAAAGCTATTATTGTGACACTATCGTAATTGCGCGTACCTGTTGCGGGCTCCGGCGGACAGATGTCGCGCTCGCCGACCGCGCAACCGTGGCGGTCGGTTGAAGGCGTGTCATTACCGAGTCTAACCTGTAGTTAATGGGGCTATTTGTTATTTACGTCATAACAAATTGTACCTCCAACAGTACAAAGCCGAGACAGCCAGTTGATACGACATCTACTGAAATTAACCCGCTCATTGTTGACAAACTACCGTTTGACGTATCAAGGTCGCATATTGAACTGTCATCGACGTCTTTAATTCGAAAGTATTTAAACAAATTGACGCGCTATTTTTCTATATCACATGCAATTCCATGACGCTAGTGCACAGCTCTGAACAACGGTCGCATTAGCGATGTAAAAAGTATAAAATCTCACACTCTCATACCCTAGACTAGAATTGTTTGCCTCCGTCTATGTTCCTATCCGTTTATAATATAGGCGTCTTCAAGGCAAAAATGAACAGGCCGTTACAGAGTTAGTGCTCTTTACCACCCCACATTACATCTTCACTTCCCGTTACGCTAATTGTAGTCAAGCAATTTAATAAATTAAATTACAGGAAATAATATTTTCAAACAATTCACCTACATATATTTCGAGATACGAACGAACGCAGAGCCATTTTTTAGGATGTATTATTAATTCTAAGTTGAAAATGTCAAGACAATGATTAAGATAACCCTACACCGGTTAGGTGCATCCAGCAGAGCCTGATGCAAACAGTGAGAACTCATGCGAAACCGCTGTGTTGAATCCATAGAGTATTTATTATGCAGAGGAGGCAACATTGCTTTCGCTTAACACCTCTTCTAATGTCCTGGATCGACGTATTGTTGGGTAGAAAAACCCAGCCTACACTCATAGACGCAGGTTATCTTCTCAAGACACCAAAAACGTATTGATTGAGGCAAATTGATTTTCGTAATTCAGAAGTTAACTAAAATAAATAATTTATGTAATAAATTTTTCTCTGCTGCAGGTGAAGATTGTGATAAAAATGTCCGCTACAATAAATAGGGTAGACCATTTGCGTATAGTAATATGATGCGACGTTGTGGCTAGCTGAAATTATGGGCTCAATTTATCAATTTGAATAGTTGTCGATCGATCAACAGTTCCTTAATAGATTAATGCGCAGGCGACTGTCCATGACAACTATTTTATTTTACTTTAAAACATACAGCGATCCTGTATTTATTATATTGAACAGATTTGCATATAAATACAAACTTATGAACTGATTTCTAATGCAATGATAAATAAGTAGTCATCTATTCAAAGCGTACCTTGTAGGCAGTGCCGGGTTTAGTTTAAAAGAGGTGCTAGGCTGTTCCACTTATGAGGCCCTTTCAATCGTTTCTCTCTGTTCAGGTCTGTTCCAATGTACTTCAATCTACAGTTTATTTATGCAAGAACAAACCAGAGCTTAGTAGTATAATATTTGCCACAACAATCACCGAACGTATGAAGTATACTTTTGTGCAATCTAATATAAACAAAAGAATAACAATTTAATTTAAGGCCTCTTGATCTTGAGGCTCTAGGCTGAAGCCTAATTAGCCTATAGGAAAATCTGACCCTGCTTGTAGGTACTTATTATGTTTTGACTTTAAGTTCTGTACATGAAAAATGGAATCCTTAATGGGGATCAATCGCATATTAGTCCGCCTGTAAAGCGCGATTTTCTGTAGAACACACAGGACACAAAAAGAATTGTTTCACATAAGTACTGAGTTCAATGACTCAACGACTGACGTTCACAGAAAATAAACGAATTCTAATTTTGAGGATGAAATTTGGGGAGTAAATTTAATACTTAAATAAAACTTATGACAAATTTATCATCAAGTAAAAACACTCGTTAAGTTGTAGTTTAAAAAATGTATGAAAAAATATCACTGTCTTCAATTATAGCCTAAGTTACTAAAAGTTTCGAGTTAGTGTGGAAAATATAAGTGTTCTCCCATATCTAATGAATATATATATTTTAAACTTGATTAATTATATTTATTATTTTTTATTTACATATTTATTTTGATATTTACTTATTTATATATTGAATCATCACTTTATCATACAGTATAGTGTATAGAGTCTATTATTATTTGTGGTATTGGTGTTGCTTTTTAATTTAATTTTTACATGCTCAAGGATACAGTTTAAAATATAATATAAAAATTACAAAACAATTTAAAACTTACGACAGATGAACATTAATTTGGAATGCTTATAGATAATAAAATTGAGTTATATGAACTAAAGTTTAAAATCATAAATAATATAATAATAATAATCTATACATATTATAAAATGCTAACTAATTGCTTTCTGTAAATGAAAGATACATGAGAAAAACTATTATTAGGGGCCTTTATTAACGCAATAGAACACAAAACAAAAAAAATTTGTTAGAATTTGTGTCTGTTTGTCTATGCGTTTGTGCGCGCTAATCTCGAAAACGGCTTATCCGATTTCATTACGGTTTTTACTAATGTGTTATAGTAAGCGTCACTTAATATTTACAGTTCGTTTCATTTCAATCCGTCCTTAAAAAAGTTAAGAATTAATGTATGTATTTGCAATTCACAGAACGAGAAAAACCGAGTTCTAAAACAATGTAGGTGCTATTTCTAGACGTAAGCCGTAGTTTTTCTGAAGCGAAGCGAGGGCGGTTAACTAGTTTTAAGTATAAGTTAAAATTATAATACGTTTAATTTCACTATATGAGTATAGTTTACAATTTTTTTTTATACATATATGATAACAAGAAATAAATTACTACATTTATATTTGATTTCATATGTTCCAAAGATTACCTTCCAGGTGGTTCCCAAATCATATTTTAACACAATGTTACTAATAAATCAAAAGATGTAAATATATTAAGTAAAGTTAAAATTAAATATTAACAAATCAAGCTTATGATAAAATTAAGATGGGTATAACTAGATTGCATACTATACGACTTTTGTATGTGGTGCGAAATTATATACGTAGTTGGGTGTTGATACGTGCTTGGATATATTTATCAGGTAAGAAAAATTCTAATACTTTGTAGTAAGTAATACTACTATACCAAAACAACAAATGTTTTATCTGTACTAGTTATTTGCGATCTGTCACTGGACTACAAACGCAGACCCATGCAAACAAAGAAAAAAAAGGGTATCTCGACGGCCGCATTAAAATTCCTGACCTGATTTTGTCTTTATAATAATATTTATATTCCTCGAACGACGTTTGTTAACATTAAAACGAACGGTTTAAAATGTATGAGTATTTTAATTTTAATACATTCCGATTTAATGCGTCAGGCCAGTGATGTTCATTATTTAATAAGATTGATTATAAACGGACACCGGGCACCAGTGCTCGGGTCTGATAAGCCCGTTGCATGTAAACTCAAGTCAGTGTAGGTCAGTCAGTAGAGATTGTATATTTCGAGTCGAGGTGTCGGGTTGGATTGCAATCGACAATTTATATCACAGATAAACTTTTGTGCAAGGTTATTTTATTTTGTTTCAAAAGAAGTGCTGAGGAGTTCTTCCGTCGTTTATCGTCTATCTTGATATCTTATATATATATATATAGTTGTTTGCGATGTGTCACAGCTATCTGGTCATATCACCCTCAACTTGATTCCAATACACAATCGTCATGTAGTAGAAATAATGTTAACCACTGTTATAAGACTATTCTAGCAGTAAGAATCTCAATCTATATTAAATTTAGATCACCTGAGTTCTATTCTTATTCACCCCAACTCTAATTTTTCAAAGTATAGTTCTTATTAAGTAAAACAATCAAATTAATTTTATATTGCTTAAAATAATTAAAATCTTGAGCAGGCGTGATTTTTCTTCATAACGTTTTCAAACATCAACATGTGAGAGAAAATCCGAGCCCAACATGATTAGGTCAGGTAAAGGAGTGTGATGTTGACTTTTAATATTCAGAGAGCACATACAGCAGCTGACGCTGATTGTTTTTGTGAATCACACGACATTCAGTTATCATTTATCCCTCCACCGAACCTCACTGTAGAAGCGTGGTTCGTTACGGTCCAAGCATCCTGAAGTGCTAAGAGAGCAGAAGGGAAACACAGGGTCGCCAATAAGCTGTAGTCAGCCAAGTATACGGCATCGTCCTCTACATAAGAAGTAACATCAAAGCACGCGACGAAATAAAAGAACCGACCGACAAGCACCAACATAACACACCTAACTCTTACTCGAACATAAAAACCGTCGCAGTTTTATATGTTTAGTCGCGTCAAAAATATTTTATATGCATGTCCGTGTGTACGTGTAAATATAGCCAGCGACATTCTGTTGGTACATTTTTTAGTTTCCAACTAAACAAACAGATGGACAGTTCAAACACGAGATGTTATTGTGAACAGATTTTTCTTTTCGTCCTCTATTCTATTGTGCTAGCGCTGCGTGTGCGCAGCGTTTCAGGACGCTAATAAATTCTCTATGCGAATGGTTATAACGCTCAGTTTTAACTGACGCAATTTTATGATAATAGGCAATGAATTTAACTTTTTAATTGAGATTTATACATTGTAAAACAACTCGAAGCCGTATGTTCTGAACACGGGTTGTTCCTAATTGCACGTTTTCAAGCTAATTTGGATGTTTTTTTGTTATTAATAGTTTACTAATTAAATTAAATGCAAATAAAAATATACTTTTTATAATTAGGGAACAGGCAATTGATTGAATTACATTCATTTGATTCTAGCAGGAGGTACCCGTGACTTGGTGTTGTTTGATCTAGACACAATTTCTTTACCGCTGGCGTTTTGGTCGGCAGCGGTTCGGTAATCACTTATCAGTATATGCGTGTTTGCTAATTTTTTAACAATTAACATGAAAAAAATAAGTTAAAACAATCGCTATGATACCTGTAATACATCTTAAAGTGGAAGTTTATGAGTAATTAAGCAACTACGTCTTAGATTTAACAGAATAACCTTAGAATGACTAGACTTACTAATTACGTTAATTCGAACAAGGTCCAGTTTAACTGGATCTGTTGTGGTTAATACGAGAGAAACCAATGGAAGTTAACTGATGAGTATGTTGTTTTTTTAGCTTTAAGGCTATATTTTTCTTTAATGGTTAAAGATACCTGGTTCACTATAGTTTATTTAACCAATACCTATAACCTGGATTTTAAAAAACTTGACTAAATACATATATGTTTACTTTGTAGAAGATTTTGAATAATGTCGTGGATGAATAGTATTCAATACCTGTGCATCAGTTCTAAATAGTCAGACAATGGATTTTTATGACAGTATATAACTGTTTGATAACCAGTATAATGTATAAGCTTCGACAACTACTTCAGAACAACGTCAGAGAGAAGGGGTGAGAAGCTCAAGGTGTGACACGACTGACAATTTTAATTTAAAAACAAAACTATATGACTTTTAGCAGTCACTGTTACAGTGTCTCAGAATAAAGCCTGTAAATTTTAAAATAATCATAGAATTAAATAGTAACTTTCTTTTTTTAGATATAGGTTTAGGTAAAATCAGAAGTGGAATTGAATCGTGATAAATTTTAGAATTACCGGAATGTCAATAGTAGCAAATCTGACCAACAAATCTGTTATTATAACAAGATCCAATTCCATGGTATACAAATTACTATGGAACGTCCTAGGTATAGCCTAATCTACGTGTAGAAGTACTAAAAAATTCCTGGCAGAATATGTGCCCTTGATATTTTTACACATTCAAGCGTCACAGATTTTGCGCCGCTTGTCATAAAATGAATAAAAACTTGCAACCAAACAGTTTGTATCGGTACAAAAGCTTAAAGAGTTCATCAAGCATTAAGTACCAAAAAACTGCGCGCAATAAAATCATCGACTCAAAATTCAGTAGCCGGCAAGTTGAAATATACAGACAGTCAAACAAGCCGTCGTCGGTTGATTGAATTATGTTAATTTATTACAAAAAGAGAAAATGTAAAATTTTAAGGATAATAAGATAAAAATGATAAATCACGATTCATTTGGTAGATAAAAGTTGCCAGCCAAATTAATTTATACTCGCAGCAATTTCATGAATCATCAAATTATAATCCTTCGTTCGTTGCTGTTTTTATTCTGTTTTCGTCGGATTACCGGCCTGCTAGCTACTAAAGTCCAAGTGACACCAACTTTTCTACCCGAAACCGGCAAAACATGTGTACATTCATTTTCACTTGAAAGATGAAGGTTCTGTTAAGATAAGATATACGAGACGAGACAACAATGCAAGCTTTATAAGAAGGGATAACATAGAAATATTATAATTGTGATGTGGAAATTACATAATTATAGCTCCAGGCAAAAGAAAACGTTTGAAAATGATAGTACTGGCTTTTATGGTGGAATAAATTTCATATTACAAAAAGTATATTGAAGATGAACATTGAACTCTTCGAGCGGAGAAGATTGACACTGATATGACCACACAAGAAGTGAGCGTTGATTTGATGTATGTCGAGGTTACATGAAAGAATATTGCTAAACTGCCTACAGTATGAAACACATAAATAAAATACATCATAAAACTTTTAAAGTCTAGTAAACAGAACACTCTGTATGCATATGAGATATAATATGAAAACCAACGAAACTACTATTATTTTCATATTACATTATATCACAACTATTTAAGCGAACGTACATTTCAATAATTCACGGATCTCACAACTCCAGATTATAACACCACGCGTGCCGAATACAAATTTATATATCCCATTTACTTAACGATTTAAATTCATGTTATTGGACAAACAAAACAAAAATTATGATATAACTATGGAAATAACGATGCGTTTAAAAATTTCTCTCAGGTTCTCAGGTTAATTTATTAAACAGTAGGTTGATTATAACAATTATAGTAGAAGAAGTAGAACGATGGAATATTATATCTATATTGAATAAATTAAGAAGGTTTTACATTTGTTAAAGATTAAGAGAAAAAAAATATTAAAGACAATTAATAAATTAGTGACTATCGCTGGTGCAGGAATGCAATAAAAATATGCGATCTATTTTAAGTAATGTCTAAATTACTTATAATTGTATTTAATACCCAATTTTAGTTAATCTATACTAATATTATAAAGAGGAAAACTTTGTATGTTTGTAATGAATAAACCCAAAAACAACTGAACCAATTTTAGAATTTACATTATTCCTGAGTAACATAGGCTATATTTATTACCAGAAAAAATAAGGGATCCTTGTCAAAACTTCAGTAACGTGAACCAAGGTGTAAAAAAATTAGCTTAAAAATTTCTTTCATTGCATACGCTGCGGAAACTATTGATAAAGTTCACCCGTGCAAAGCCGGGGCGGGTCGCTAGTTGTTAAATAAATTGAGAAACTTTTACATTTAGCACCATGCCAACAGCAACTATATTAACAAACATAACATTCACGAAACACTAAATGACACTGTTCTCGACGAAAGATTAATGAGAACCGCGACAATTTGAAAATTATGATAAATGACATTGCAATACAACTATATCGTGACGGTATGATATTTTCTTAGACAACCCATAATAACATATTATTACGATGTAAACACTGGTAATAAAGATACTTGTATACTAAAATAACACGAGGACGTTGTTTGTGCAAGACGGACCGGCCCCGTTCGGTAATAACGGCCATCACGAGGAAGTGATACGGTGCGACAGCCGAGGGTTAATTCCAGTGCGATCTGCCCGACTCATCTTTGTGATACGTTCATTGATAATACACATATGAGAATTTCAAGAGTAAAAGTCGCGATCATTTCCTTTTGTTTTTATCACAAAAGCGAATTTAAATAAGTTTGAAAAAAATTAACCGATCCACGCTATACATAATTTGAAGAACATGTGCGCGAGCGATTTCATCTTTAAACTGCACTCGACCAAATAGCCTGCGTTCTCAAGTATTTTGTAGAACGTATTAGGAAGGGTTGTTTCGAAAACAGAACAAAAAAAATCATTCGACGAATTAACAAACTCTCTCGTTTTGAACCAAGTTAAAATATTATACCTTTTTAATTCCTTGCTCGGTAAAGTGCATCGCAGAAATTACAGTACGAGGAAACTCTGCTTTTTGTTAGCTTACATTTCGTAAAATAAGCAAAACATAAATCCAAGTACCCGGTAGGTACTCAGAAATCGTGGATGGAAAACGAAAATAAATTCGTTGAAACAATAAGTATGATATTTCATTGATCGTTCGGGACATTAGAGCAGAGGCCGCGGATCGCGACATTTGGCGGCAGTGGCAACGGAACGCAAAGGTCGCTCGTGGCGGTCGTGGCGGTCGTGGCGAGCGCGAACCATCCCACACTCCCACACCCCATTACAATGATCGGCGAGCGAGTGAGACGACAACACTCGGAACGAACCATCGTTGCCATTACGTCGAATAAAAAGAAAAGTTATTATATTTTTTATTGGGGAGGGCCGCCACCCCTGCTGCCAAGAGGGTTATTTTTATTTTATTCGAAAAGTTTATTTTCCATTTGTTTTAACTTCTATATTCGCGTCGGCAGGGCTGAAAGTCGGCCGGCAGAGCGCACGGTCTCGTACGCACTCAATGACTCACTAATGCGTGGCGCATCATTATATTTTTATATTTAAACTTTGCCAGGGAACAACATTAAAATGAGAAAAGTTCGCCCGGTATTATTGTACCGCCGCAGCCGACTTCCGATCTCGGTTTAATATCGCTCGCTTAATACCGTCGCTTTGTTTCAATTTCGTGTACTCTTAAGTGGGTATTATTATATTTTCTCGTAATATTAACAGAGTTATCTCAAAATGCGATATCATGACAATCTCGTAGCACTCGTTTATTGTGAAATATTTATAACCTGTGGGTACTTTAGTGGCATTCATAAAAATACTGCAAATTAATTATAATAAATGAAAAACTACCCCACAATTTCAATAATTTGTATATTATCTATTTATAAAGTTATGATAGAATAACATTTAACAATCACGTCCTATTTATGTCTGTTTAAGGTGTATCGATTATTTTATTTACAGTATTAATATTTGCAAACATAATTTTTATACCGCCTTCTTCTATATAAATAATAGGGTTCACAGATTGGTAGAAAATGCTTCTAACATTAAGATTGACTTTTATACAGGATACTAACGATTAAACAAATAAATAAATTTTTGGTGTTAATTAAATATATACTAGCATACTAGATGTGTGTAAATACATACATAGTGAAGAAGCAACGCATCTGTAACTACAACTTTTTAGCCCTTTTTGGATTTATTTATATCAGGGGCCAGCTAAGATGCAGTACCACCATAAATATCCTAAAAGTACTATTAATGACAACTAAATCAATACCAATAACATAAAAATAAAAATTTTCAAGACACCGCTTACTTTATGGAAATTATTGTAACAAAAGTCATATCTAAATACTCTAAGGAGTTGTGGATGTTCATTGCGAGTTTAAAATAATCGCTGTATAATTACAATGAAATGAAACAAATAAAGTTTAAAATAAGCAATACAGAGTGCATAGGTGATGAGCGCCCCGAGTCATCGTTCAACAGATTCACACTCCTTGTAGGGCGAGCCCTTAATCTTCCCTCATCGCTCGGCTTATAGCTAAACGCATACAAATTAAGTGTCAAGTGTCGACCACCGTGACGCGCCCACCGCGCTAGATATTAGCTCTTCCTCTTAACTCGCAACCTCAAGTAGTCTATTTGCCCCCCAAAAATAAAGTAGTCCACCAAGATTTTTAACAGGCAAACCCGAAATAAACACTACACAAAGAGAACAACCGTTCGTAGCGCGTCCGTGTTGACTTTCTATCAATACTCGCCAGACCATGCCCAACAATAAGGGTGGGTAAAACGTATCTAATTTTTGTTAAAACATTCGAAGCTCGAACACTACGATTTAAAAGTGATATTCTCAAACCATAAAGCAGTTTCACATGGGCATGTGAAATATTTATCTTAATATTATAAGTAAACTCTTAAAGGTTGGTCGGCCCTTCTTCGTGTAACGTACGCGAGCAGTCTTGATACTTTACCACTTTTCGTTAGTAGCTATTATAATTTACATATACATGAAGAATATCAATGCTGTAAATAAGTTAATTACGGATTGAAAATATAACTTAAACGTAATTAAAGTAGGAAAGTAATCTTTGTCCTACTTTTATGTAATTTTTTACAACAATTTAAATCAATTTTCTATGATTACGGTAACAAAAACATATTATTATAATCCTGTCAGTTAATGCTATTATTGTGAAGACGATTATGTATCTAACATGCAATAAGCGTATGTGCGTGGCAAATAGAATTATGTTGTTCAGATTTTGTAACGTGTTTTGCTATACTGTAGTAGGAACCGTGGTATGGTACCTACTATTGAGCAAAGAGCCTTGGCTTCCATTTCAAGCAGGGATAAATAAATATATGACATATAAATGTTTATTAGCTGGTCTTCTTTAGCATAATCCCACAAACTACATTTCGACTCGTCATCTAGGAAACGTTACTGTGGACTGTTCATGTGTAAGCTTCTATATGAACATAGGAGCAATCTGATGGTAAATGGTCATAAACAGCTACGGAAGTCCTTATCAGAAAATGCATCACCAACACGTTGCCAAAAATGAGCGGGGAAACAAATAGACATTCAATTATTGATTCTAGAAGGAGGGTAATAGATACTAGACTAGTACCCAAGTACCACCGGGATGAAATTGAGTGGTATTGAGTCTAGCAACTTTCAGCTGGAGGGACCTGGTGCCGTTGCCTCCTCCAGTGCTCAGAAGGGAGTAACAAAACGAGCAGGGGAGGTTGGATTTGATTCTTATTATTAATTGATTATTGATAGTAATTATTTAGAATCCGAAAGAAACGCAAAAGAAATCCTTTTCTCTAATGTTTGTTTTGTTCTAAGGTTTTTATATTTAAATACAAATCAATCAAGGTTCAAATCGTACAAGGCGCAGTAAACAACGTTTCAATTAGATGTACAATACATAGTAGTAGACCCGGCGATCCTCCCTTCACACCGCTGCCTGTGTGCGCCCTTTGTTTGAGAATACATTTAAATACTATACCGTACGTTCGATGCGTCCGGTTTTAAAAAACAAACACACCAACCAACATCAATATTTGTACAAATGTAATAATTTATGAGCGCTATCCTTTTTAGAATCACCTTATCATTTATTGTCCGCATTTTAATCCGTCCTTATAATCACCCAATCGTAATATACGAGGTTTATTTAAGATAAAATAGGACCATTATTTGCGTGTTCAATTTAATAATAATAGTTACTCCGATAGTATCTTCTTATATTTTACCGATTCCAAATCGTATTTTACGCATTCCGTCCCGCAAACAATTAGCTTATCAGTAAAGAAATATTGTGTTGTAACAAAATTCCTTATCATACATTTATACTCCAGACACTTGGCGAATGAGTGGGAGAGGCTGGTCAGTCGGGCAAGTCAGTGAAAGACTTCGATTGTCACATTTGCTAAAGTATATTACAGTTCGTTACATTTAGTTATATTTTTTACATGTGGGTTTGAGTGTTTCGAATATTTACTTAACAGCTATCTTATTAATAATCTATATAAATTCAATTCTAACTGAAAATGAGTTAATATGTTAGTTAATGTGTAAAGGAGTTGTTGATTTTGAAACAGTATAACGGATGTCAATATTATCTACTATCCATCTATTAGTGTTTATCTGCTTAAAATCCTAAGTCGATAAACTTGTGGACCATTTTTCTTTAAGCAAAGTGTTATTTCGTTCTGCCTGCTATTTCATACATACCGTATAGCAAAAGGCGAAAATTAGTTCGTTCCCACTAGGGCTTAGAACCGAGAAATTCCAGAACCGAAAGAACCGGGAATTCCCTGTAGTGGGAAAATTTTCAGAACTGGGACTGAGGCTTCTAGTTCCGGAGCTTTCGGTAGTTTCGGGCCTTTTTGCTTTCCGATATTTTTATTTACAAAATCACTATATAGTGATTTAATGACATCAATAATGTCAAAATAATTATTCAACTATATTATTATAAAGTTAAGGTATATCGAACATCTAGCTACAGCAGCTAAAATAAAGTAACGCGCTCATCAATCGAAAGCGTAAAAGTTTTAACGTTCCCGGGATACAAACTGTCATCGATCTATTAATCGATTTATAATCGTTACGAATAATTTAAATTTAACCTTACCAACTATGTTGAGACTTAATAAGCGATCAATTCATAAAACAATCAATTAATGAATCGCATTTCGACAAAAACTGTGTGGTATTTAATGCAGAAACTAAACTTGTATTCACGCAATTTCCTATTGACTGCTGAGGAAAAAAAACATTTTCACTTATAATTTACGATATCTGACATTCAAATCGATTATAATTATACCAATTTATCATATATCGAATAATTAATTGTAGAGCTACTGTTTTACTAAATAATTAAAGCAAATTTGCGTAATGTTTCACAAAACATCATATTTAGTTATCGAATCGTTACTACCATGAAGGCTAGGAGACTTCAAGATTTATTTTAAAACAATGGTCGCTAGCTCGGCTTATAAAGTCTACCTATAACTAACCAAAAGTGCTGTCAGAATCAAACTGGATGGTCACCGCTCACCAAACTCCAACCGGTCCTTCTCTAATCTGGCATCGCAGCTTTGTTCGCGACAAGATTGACTCGAACACAAGGGTTGATGACAATAATCCCTTTACCTCCTCCTAGTTCTACCTCTCTTGACACTTTAAAATCACTGAACAGATGGTAGAACAAAAGTAAGAAATGTTGCATAATTTCGACTTGATTTTTTTTTAATTATTACAGCCGACGACAAAAACAATTGAAAGAAACTAGCCAAGAAGAATAGAAACAATTTATATCACATCCGTGACCTGCAATGGTCAAAGAATATTGTATTCTCCGCGCTAATATACATAACTTACGAGTCTTATACATTGCAAGTCATCCATGTTATCTAATCAGACATATGTGTATCAGAAACCGAATAATTATTTTAAATTTTTATTTTAACTTCAATTGAAGTCTGAATAATGTCTCACAAATTTTCCTTTCATTGGAATTTATGAATAACTTTTAGAGTGAAGCTAAGCTCGATAATAAGTTTAATTTATTATTATATTTGTATAGTTTACAGGTACATAAAAATCAGTGATAAACTATCGGTTTGAACGTAGGCCTCCTTGACGGATGTACCCAGATATGATTCCTACATGCATATTTAATTTTTTAAATTTGTTTGCTTATTAATTATCATTTGCTTTGGCGAAAGATTTACCTACCTGGTCTATACGTCAGGTCCCTCACAATAAGAATACTAGTGAGGCTGTATATATATACATACACATGGTATTGAACATCTCTATGTGGGTTTTTACTATGTGACACGCTAGTTCAGCGTATTTCTTTTACAGCGACCAGCGAGTAATTACGCGACCGGCGACACGGTCAAACTCAAACTGTGCAAACAAAACACACTAAATAGTTCGTAGACAAAACATTTGTCTGGTAATATTTGGAATTCGATAAAAACTACGCTCACTACTGTCTTGACAGGCCCATTATTCTTACCAACAGACAAATTTTTGTAATTATTCATAAGATGTGTATAAATAGCTTTGCGAGTGGACGCCTGCGTAGCTCTAATTCTATTGTGTGTTGTGGTCACAATATTTTTATGACATTGAAATTTAAAATTAAATCTCGTCATCTGTGTCAAATATGCGTCGTATTTAAGATGCGCAGTTGTGTGTTATAAAATAATATAAATGTTAGTTGACAATTTATTATTGATTAAGCTCATTGGGAGAAACCACCACTATGTAAGTTGAGTATGGTGTAAGGAGTGCCATCTACCCTTGAATCCAAGCCACCTCATCTGCTCTTTGTTCACTTTGCGATAATGACAAACAACGGGCATCATCCTTTCTACTGAAGGACGTTTGATTCTGTACCACCCAATTAATGTTGCTCTGCCTGGCTAAGTACCACTTCCCTTCTAGTATCAATTGTGAAATATGTTTCAACATGTTTCATTAATAAACGAGTTTCCCACTTCTATCCTGAAGGACAAGACGTTGGTAATATTTGGCTGTCATGGACATCATACAGTTTCCACTTACCTTCAGGTAGTCCGGCTGCATATTTGTCGATATAAAAGCAAAACAAAGCAAAATTGTGTGTCAGTTAGACGGGTGTCGAGCCGATTGAGCGGTAACAAAGGAAGCTATTTATCTCAGTTCTCGGGAGTAGCAGGTTCGCTTTTAAACGTGGCATAGTAATTTGACAAAACTTTATGATATACTGCGAAACTTTGTTAAAAAATTAAATATGGCAATGACTTGAGCAAAGGCTACGTTTCATTTAAAAGGTCCTTTAATCTCAAACAAGAAGTTAGTTAACTGTCGAAAATGTCGGCATCAATCTTTACATGGTTGCACCTCAGACTGCATGAAAACGGTTCAACGAAGATCAGCTTAATGCTGTTTAAATTTCTCTCGTGCATGTTGTTATTGTGAGTCTCGTGTATTGATGGGACACGTACCACTTGTTCACTTGAGAAGTTCGAAATCTGAGCGTGTCATTTCTTTAATTCGTACAAATACACAACATTATATGATCTCACTGGAGGCTTTGCATTGTGATGTGCTCAACGTCATCGAACCCTCCGATGAACTTTACGAATGACGTCAGAACAATTTGTCGTTTTTATGCTTTGACGCCACAGCTAGTCATAAGCGCGGTAGAAATTACCCCAAAACAGATCGCGGCAAGTTGGTGCGTATAATAAGATAGTACAAATGATTTACATATCTGTCATACTCCATATCTATCCTGCCAGTAGATCTTCAACGTCACTTACTTTATGAAAAAAGATACAATTATCGACATAAATAATAATAATAATATATGTAATACTTTCTATTACAAACACAATATTTTATGATATGTACGACGAGTATGTATAAATAAAACAAAATAAATAAGTACAGATATTAAATAATGCACTCTTATAAAATATATAGAAATACAAACTGTCAGATACGGTTTTATCACTTACCAAACGTTACATTCCCCGTTTTTGAATCAGATCAAGATAAAAGAATAGCACACTATTATATCTACGCGCCATCAGCTAGTTGTTCCCAACATACCCAATGAATAAGTTGGCCAACAAGGAATCGTCGTAATGATGGACACAGATGGCCCTGCCTCCCAAGCCCAGTGTTCTGTGTTCGATTCACTACTGGAACAGACATTTGTTTAGTCCAATTATACTCGTACTAGAGGAACTTAGTGATCATTTTTAAAACTGAATAATTTTTATTTGCTAGTTTTGATCAAATGGTACTTTCTACTTGGCACTAACATCCAACATCCATATTACGAATCCATATTACGAATACACAAATATGTTGTCCAGGTATTTACAGATATATATATAATCGCTTTACAGATAAATTGTTTAAATGTAGTTATATTATCTTAATATTGAATATATTACTAACTCAAATTTTAGTTTAATAGGCTTCCCGAACTATTATGGAATCTACGCGAGGTCCTTATACAGAAGCCGTCCATAGCAGTTGGGAGACATATCCTGCAAACCCGACTAATCTACGACGTAGTTAACTGATGTAATCGTCATATACATATCTTCCAACACAGAAACCCATTTAAATTGGTAGTATTAATATTACATTTGTGACGTTAAAAAACAGTTTCTACAACTAAATTAATTTTATCCATTGTTCTACATTCTATTGTTATATGATATATGAGCATTGTTCCTCATATTGAGTATTTAAATACGAACAGCTTCACACTGTCTATTTCTCATCATCGCTCGTGTTTTGTTTGTTTGATAGGTCAACTATTCAGGTGCTAATAGTAGCAGCAGTAGCAGGAGTAAACAATTAAGAAAATAACATGACGATACAACAATTGAAACAACATTTCTGTGAACTGTATCGGGTAGGGCTTCAGCTAACTAGTTCTGATCTTTTGATGTATCACGAAATTGAATATAAATTTAGACATTAATAGATGTACACAAGTCCGCACTTATCTTTCTCGCCCTATAATCTCTGTGATAAGGACGGTAAGGCTGTAAATCCAACGAATTCGATTCGGTCATTGGAACAAAGGCGCGTGATTCATTCGCAATAGCTATTACTTTACTTAATACTATGGTAATATGCACGTTGTACTTTAAAGCGATATAAATAGGAGTAGAATGTGCGGGTTTACCTGTAACATAGAACCGAGATCGCTTAAATCTGAAACGGAAAGCTTGGAACACGCGAATGTGTTTTTCCTTTTCTACAAAAGAGTAATTTCCTACAAACGTTGAATAGCGATTAATCAGAGCAATTTGTGCCATATCTGCGCCCATTCTACCCGATCTGCAAATTACGTACAAGAAACATTGGAACTTTAACACACCAATATTACAAAATTACTTTAATCTATGTTTAAATCAACCGTCAGCTTGCATTTTGTGCTTTGAGGTCACATTATTGCAAGTCGAACGATGCAATTTTGTAATCATCAAACTGATTTAACTAACGCCCTTATGGTCGAGTACGGTACTTTTTGACACTTGAAATCTCGCACTGAAAATAATTACATACCCTATCATAACATTAAACTAAGCGAGCGATGCGCGACGTGCCATTTCTCAGTGTAGGAAATTTGGGTCAACTTATCGGTCCTATATGACGCTACAAGTTTCATCGTACAGAACCATCTAACATTAAACTTTCTTAATATTATAATCGATTAGAATGCAAAATAAATCCCTTATGCTTATCAAATATAAAAAGTAACGCACAGTAAACAAAATATTTAACAAACAGATTGTAATAATGACCCAAACGGAAATATTAAACTTTAGTTAATTACCAAAATATTAAATATAACTACTTAAAATTAAAGGCTAGAACGTAATTCGAACTTAGGCTGCTAGAGAGGGACGCAAAATAGTAAACCACTACGATTTAAATATAAGACGACATATTTACCGGCTGATTTAACTGATAGCTTTATTTCGTTAATTTGTATACATACTATGTACCTACTTACAAATTAATACCGGTCGGAACTGTAAAAAATAATACAGAGGCAGGGCGTTCCACTTTTTTTATTATTGTACGCTCATTTAACTGTCATAATTAATTCAGACAGTAATAAACAAGGCGAAATTAATATATTCGTATAGGCCGTTAAGTTTTATGTGTTCTGTTGCAAGTGAAGTGCTGACAAAACAATAGGAATATCTCCCTCCTATCGCCGCTACCGACCAACAAAACAATGGACGTGACAACGCTATTAAACATTCTTTTCTAGCTCCTGTCTTCGCTTGTAAAGTACTTCCTGGAGCTGGCTTCGAAATCGACAAATTTCTCTGTCTTTCAAATGACAAATACAAGCATGTTATTGCATTGATTTATCTACTAAAAATTTCAGGCGACGTGTGAAAGCACATCTTACTTACAAGTTGTTATAGTATATATAAATACATAAATAACAAGCTAAAAACTTACGATGTTATTGTCCTACGTTATTTTAAAATATTTGCTAAGAAATTTATTTAAACGTTCCTTGTTCTTTATGATAAAGCCTCTTTTCGAAATGGTAGTATCAAAAAATTACGTACAAAAATGTATTTATAAATTATCAAAAGATATTAAATTTGAATTTCAAATTGTAAACAACTATTAGGATTACATTCAGCCAACGGCACATGATACCTAGATTTAAGTAAGAATTCAATTTATTCACACCAACATCCAAATCTGTTTCCGCAATATCCTTTCGAGTTAATGTCACATAAAGATTTCACAGAGAAGGTTCCCTACGTAAAATGTCATATAGAAATATTTGATTTGACGTCTTCCAGTGCAAGGTGAAGGCAATTTCTTAAAGGTATGACTTGAATGTGAAGTTTTAAAAATGGAATTCAATTTACTGTTTTTGAGTACCAAATAAAAAGTAGCATGTCGCCTCTATTTATACATGATCTGTGCCGTACCGCTTTGTAAATAACTTTGATCAGACGGCAGATAACACGCTTATTACAAGCCAACTGTTGTACTCAAATTCATATATGAATAATAAAATAGGATTAGACTTTTAGTAACCCATTCTTCTTATATTATTATTCGTGATACAATAAAAAATGCCGTTTCCGGGAAACCCCGAAGAGATTAATTTGCCCGTTTCGACAAAAACCTCTACATTCATTTAAGATTAATAGCTTATTACAATGGAGTAGCCAAAATTGAAATGTTTAAAACATAATATATTGTTACTTAGCTGTTCCTACTACATTTAAATTTAACATACATTTAAGAAATTTTGTACGTAATGATGATTCTACACTTTACTTTAAATACTTTTTTGGTAATACTGCATTGGAGTTATATTACATTCAGATCACATCGATGCGAAATTTTTAAGACTTGAAATTTGTGTAGTAAATTTAAAATAATAACAAATATTAGTTTTAATAATCTGAGAAGAACATGAAAATGCAGACGGACCACTTGGTGCTAAATGGTCACTTCTAAACATGAGTAACAGCAGAGGAGTAGCACCAATGCAACGATAGCCCTGTAGGAGAACTATTGTTACATCGTTCTCAAAGAATCGTACGTTATAGGACATTAGAAATAGCTCGGAAGGAAGTTCATTTTGAATGTCTGCGGCAATTAATATCGAAATAATTGCACAATGGAAGGTGGTCACAATAACATCAATATCGATCATCAGCGAGAGATCTGATAATGGGAGAGTGAGATCCACCACCGTTAAAGCCAAAGATGCGTACGTCAGATTTAAGGGTTAGAGTGTTCCAACTTGGCAGTGACTTGTGGATCGTTGACAATTCTGATTGGCGATTTCGTACGGAGTCAGGTGGACCAAGCTGGTGATGGTAGCAGTAGACCTAACTCTAAATAGCACAACAAGTACTTCTACGATGATCTCTTCTACTTCTTCTCTTCTCTCTATTTAAATCTCAAATCTTTTTGGAGACGAGCTTAATCCTAACTTCCAGATGACATAGGTAATGGACCAATCACTC
Source organism: Megathymus violae (assembly GCA_003671415.1). Classification (NCBI taxonomy): domain Eukaryota; kingdom Metazoa; phylum Arthropoda; class Insecta; order Lepidoptera; family Hesperiidae; genus Megathymus; species Megathymus violae. The sequence continues at coordinate 4,112,011 of PDGT01000018.1, forward strand.
AAATTGTTAGGTCTCATAACGTTGCATAACGTGTTAAACGTTAAGATCGCTAACATTGAATATGGTTCCTTGACACAAGCGCTTTGATAAACTGAGCCTTTAAAACAGCAAACGCGCAAATTTGTGTCTTCGTGAGGTATTATGGCTCCACCAAATTTAGTCGACACTATTTCGAAACTCGCGCCAAAGTTCTGAACTTAATGTACAAGTTTGATTCCGCTATCCTCTCCTCCTGAACGAGAGAAATTTGCAGTGCAACTAATGCCACTGATTTTTTTGCAGAATGTAATTGAATTTATACTGGGATTATTGGGAATCACACTTTTCACTGATCACTTAAGAGTTGTAGCCCAAAATACATTATTTATGATCGCTTGATCGCAACAATTAACAGGTAGCTAAATATAGTTATATTGTAATATAATAGTATTGTACAGTTATTAGACAGTTATTCTACAGTTTGTAGAGTTTTGTGAAGTTAATTTGAGTTTTTGAATTGGTTACTACATTTTTATAGCCATTTACTGACAATAAATATACCTACATCTAGGTAATGTTTGATTAACGCGATATTAAATGAAATAACATTAAAACACATGCACATTTCACTTACCTTCCAGTCTCCCAATACAAGCATAAAACATGTATTAATACGTACCTGAAAAAAGAAATTATAAATTTCAATAACAGCATTATCATTATTGCACAAACTGGCTAACCCAATTTATCCACTATGGTAAAAACTAGTAAACTTTGTAGCATAAAGGGCTCCTTTCCTCGTGTTCCCTACTGCTCGTTTGTCGTCTTTTACGATTATTATTAAGACCATAAAAAACTATCGTTGTTTTGTTAATATGATGGTTCTAAGGTATACAATGATCTGATAAGAGGCACTTTCTCAGAACTTTAAACAGGACTAATATATGAAAATTGAAAGATTAGGAGATTTATTTTAAACTATTCCTTTGGACTAGAGAAGTTCTGGAAAATCGGGAGAATGCCGTCAACAGTGACACTTTAAAATAAAGTCAATTCTAATATTGTGTACTAAGCACCACATGTACATAGGTGCCAACAATTTTGTCCCGTTTATGTTCTAGACCTGGGCAGATAAATAAACAGATATTTAAAATATGTCATAACATTATTGTATATTAATTTCTTTGTCACACAATTTTTTTGCGATTAAGTAATTGTCGTTTCTTCAAGCAGTTTCCCGATGATTGATAGAACCCACCAAGGAACAGGGAGCTAGGATTCGCCTCGGTTTATGAAACAATTTGGTGATTTAACGAGGTAATGTAGCCAGATTCTTAATAAATTGAAGAAGCGACAAGTAACTGATACTCGGCCGAACGTCAAGATCATTACGTAAAAGTGGCGTTAAAGTCGTATGTCATGATAGGTGGGTACCTGTCTAAGAGCAAAACAAACTAGATGTAACATTGACAGGCACATTTTTCTTGGTGTCTCTCAAGTGTCAGCTGTGTAGTTATTTTTTTATTATCGATTTTTTTATATCGATATTAAATCGTGAGTACCCGATACATTTAAAACTGGTTGAGTTTTTGTATTTATCGGTTTGTTACTATTTTGAATATATATAGTTCCGTATAAAGTTTACTATTACGTCCATGGATTATAAACTAAATCAGTATTACTATAATAATGGTTAACACTAGTTAAATTGAACTTTTCTCAATAATTTATTATTAATAGTATTTAGAAGACAGACTTACAAGTAATTCTAATTAATGTTTGCGGCAACAAATACTTGCTTGAAATATTAATTAAAGAAAATGTTAAAAGGTACAGAAATATGCCTTCCCAATGCGGCGAATACCGGTAGTTCGGGTCAAAATTTTTGTGGGGTGGTGATTACCATATCATGGTTGTATTTATACATAGATTCAAATCGGAGCTGAGAGCTAGAGCTATTAATGTTCGAGTATGGCAAGGAGAATCGCGAGGAAAAACTAATAACGGAATCATAAAACGCACCACGCACGCACCACGATATGATGAGGGCCGTTCTCCACTCCGGGTACTCTATTAGAGAGTTCCAATGCGCTTCGATAGAAGGTTCATCCCTAATGTTAGATATTATTAAGCTGTACCTATCTGACATACCGTAAAGGTCCATGTCGATAACATCCGGTGATAATTAAGGTGCCCTATGAAGTCCAGCAGACTTCATATTTTTTTTACTAGCAATCTATTAGTCCTGTCAAATTTTGATTTAGTTTGTCAATCGCTCCCGCTCGACGCAACTCAACTCAACTCCACATATGTATACATATTTCCTATGGTCAACTAAAATAACTCTTTTTTCTCTTTGAAGTAGAATATTCTGAGTCCTCAGTCACAATACATAAACAAAATTAGTAAATATTGTAATTTATACTATATAATTTTTGTACTATTGCACGAGGGTGTTGTTTTAATATTTATATTCTGCCTGCGTGTTAGTTATTATTAGTATTCTATATACATTGTAGCCATTCCGAAAACTTTTCCAATAACTCCCGGAGAATTATATAAAAACGCGGAGGCGTTCAGTATCGCGTGCCGCCCGAACACGATGAAGTCGCTGCAAGTAGCGGCACGAAATTAAGAAATACATATTGTGTTATTTCTGAGAGTCATAAAAGAAATAGTTCACCCGAATGCACACTGCGTACGGAAATATACTCGTAGTAATAATGAACACGAGCAGATTTCGTAAAAACCTAACAAACAAAGAATGAGTGTTATTTTTAGATGAAATTAACGCACATTACGAACGTACGCGCTGCTTCCAAACGTGAATCATTCACGGTCGGTCTTCAGTGACAGCGAGAACATAGATACTTCGCACACGGACAAACTACTTGGTTGCACATCGAACTGAATGAGATTTGATGTATCAGGCCTTGGAATGTTGTCTCCGTTTTAAATGACTATTTTATATTTTTTTTTAAGTAACATTACGAATAACAAATTTCAAAGTAATATGAAATTCAAATTAATGTAAATGATATAGAGAATGAAATAACATCTACCACAGAACGGTAATTTTCAGTACACTAACATCAAATCTTCTCATACCGACCATAAAACGCTTGTCGCTCCGCTCGTATTAAGTACCCATCTTTAGTAACGACGTCATCACGAACAAGTAATATTTTCCATTGTGCTTTTAGTATATTGTTGATTTTTGTTGTTTAAAACCTTAGTTTCTCTTTAACCTACTTAGTTCGATGTCTACGTAGCCGGCGAAGCTAGCGGCGGCCGATGGCTAGATATGCAAAACAACCTGTAATTTCAACGCATTCCGAGCCGGAATGGCTGTCGTGAATACATTTTGTATAATTACAGGGAAACTGTAATTATAATATTATAAATAATAAACAAATTGCATATGTTTCCCTTGTATTATAGCGGTCGTTGTGAGAAGGATTAATTTTAATATAGTTGGAATATAGAGCAGTGTCGATAGACTAATAGATAGATGTCGATGACTGTTTATAGACAGATAGATAGGTGCTACGGCCCATTCTCTGGTTTGTATGAACCACCGCCACGCTACCTAGTTATACCATGAACAATTGTCTTTCAACTAATTGGTAGCTAGCAAGGGATATTTTTCGTTCATGTTAATTCCTCTATATCAATAACAGAAACAAAGAAATAAAAGGCAATGGTGTAAACGTACAGAAAATTGAAGCAGCTGGCTAAGAAAGGGATGGAGTTAGAGATTGCTATACTCGGATATACAAGTGCAACGAACTTAAATACTCGATGGAGGGATCGATAAGAAAGTCTTCTTACATTAAAGTTTCCAAAAATATATTAAATGTGATTAGATTCCCACTCTATTAAATCATATGAGCTAGTAAGAAGAAAAGGTAGTAGAAGCAAAAAATTACGTGCATAAGTTTATTTACAGAATAGCTCAATGATTAATAAATGCTTTTGGATTGGAATTTGAAAAAGTATCTAGGAGAATAAAAAAAAAGTGAAAATATCATTAAAAAAACATTGGTAATCGAACATTTCACGTCCACTAACAAACACATCGTTACGCAATCACTGTTGGGTAGTTACAATTTTTAATAAATTATCACACGAATTAACACCGTTAGAAAAGTTTCGTCTCTTAATAGAATATAACGACAGCAACTTGTATTGACTATACTAGCTTTCCTTCTATTACTACTAATATTCAATCAACACTTAGGTACTTAATAGTTCTAATAATCTACAAATCTAGAAATCTTTTGAAAATATACCCGTCTACCGAATATTCATCATGGACCATAACCGAAGTACCTATCGGATGAAATCGATAATTGCAATTTATCAATTAAAAACAGGCAAACGTTTCTAAATATCAGGCTCAGGGCCAAATATAAATAATGTCTAATAATATTACCTATAATGTCCCACCGCTGGGCTCGGGTCTCCTTTCTAAACGAGAGGGGTCAAGGCCCTAGTCTACAACGTTGACGAAGTGCGGGTTGGCAGACTTCACGTATCTCCAAGATCATAATGGGGGACTCTCGGGTACGCAGGTTTTCTCACCAAGTTTTTCTCCACAAAAGCAATCACGTGTTCACACAACATACCAATTTTCATTAAAATCGGTCAAGCCGTTCTTGAGTTATCGCGGGATATACAGATAGACAAACAAACAAAAAAAATTTCAAAATGATCAAGTTGATGTCAGTGAGTCATAAAACGAATATTTATCATGAAATTTGTCAAAATATGGAATGTACAGACAGAGAGGCTCAACAGCTTTATATAGTAGTATAGATTATTTTATGATCATGAATCATAATAATGCAGATTAGTAATAACCTCCCATTAGGATAAAATCAAAAAAATACATCTTTTCAAACAATTCCTTGCTTTCGATCACTTTAGTGTATCATAAACATACCTATAAGAAGCCATTACAAAAACATAATAGCCGAGTCAATAGTTGAGTCGGTAAGGGCGACACGAAAAAAGAATACTCTTCCGTAACGGTAGCTACAAAGTACCATTAACGACATTAAAGGTGCAAATAACACACACAAAATACTTGATATACTACCAAACGAACACAAGCGAACTTCTAAGAAAGAAGGTAATGTTGTTTTAAACGTGCAACGTCTTTTAGCGACACCTTTAATAAAGAGAATGCAGCTAAGTTCAAAGTGTACGAACTATTATTAAACTATGATTCTCACATGGCTCGAAATAGCTGGGGATTAATGTGAGCTATCGTGTAAACAGAAACTCATTGGGATATTTATAGTAGTAACTTACACCTTCTAACAATTTTATGGTCCCTTACATCGAATGACTTTACGGAAACCTTCTCTATATTTTTCTCCATATATTTCAAGATTTTCTCCAAACCTAATGGAGAAATAGTTTAAATTTAGAATGGAAGCATTTTATGAATAAACGAATTTTGATTGCAGTGGTTAAGTAACGCAAATTAAAAATAAAAAAAAAACTTTTGTGAAGTCAGTCGCTGCTGCTGAGATTTTTATACCGAGATTACGCATTGAGTTTTAAAATAATGTTTCTCTTTGGATTTGTGGTATTTTAAATTACGTACAAATTGTACGAATACTTTTTTTGGAGCTTTTACACTACTAGCTTTTTTACATTGCGCAGATTTGGAAGTGGTATATAGCAATTTCGAAATAGATGGCGAAAGCATGGGTGTTTGGAAAAGAAAATGATATAACTGTGTCACAGTGATGTAACTGTGAAGACAGTGATGTAACTTTAAAGACAGTGATGTAACTGTAAAGACATTGATGTAACTGTGAAGACAGTGATGTAACTGTAAAGACTTTGAAGTAACTGTAAAAACAGTGATGTAATTTTAAAGACAGTGGTGTAACTGTAAAGACAGTTATCTAACTGTAAAAACAGTTATCTAACTGTAAAGACAGTTATCTAACTGTAAAGACAGTGATGTTGACTCTGGTAATCTTTTTTTGTTCATGTTTTGGGTGTCATTTTAGCACTACATACCGAGTTTCAAAGACTGAAGATTGGTGATTGATGAGTGATACCAGTGCGTCACTATATGAGGTGGCCTGGAATTGACCTCCACAAGTTGCACCAGTGCGAATTTTTTGAGGCACTACTCGCCTCCGTCATGTTTAACGAGTATTATTTAACGATTACAAGTTGTGCTGATGACGTCGTATCGTCGCACGCACAAAAAAATTTTAGACACTAGCGATCACTCGTTACACCGAACGAACGTCCTCGACGAATACAAAAAATTACCAGCTCTAATTATTATTTTAAAATACCAATTCTAATGGGAGACGGTTAGTTGACTTACGATTCCTGCCATTAGGGTTAGCAATCCCTTTCCCCGTGATTACCTACGCCTGTTTGCGCGTAGTGAAGTGAGTCCAGTGTCTTGCTAAAGTCAGTCATTAATTATACACATTCAAAAACTTCGAAGTAATTGGATGGTGGTATCCGACGTATACGATGTGAAAAAGTCGCGTTGATAAAGAGATGATATAGTACAAAAGGTGGTCTTATCGCTGAAAGTGATAACTCCCACAACATTTTGGTGGAGGACAAGGATAGAAATAATAGGAAATGTGACAGAGATGTACGAAAAGATAAATAATGTCGGTCCGAATACAGAATTAGTAATAGATAAATCGTAATAATAAAGTAAATAAGGAACATATTATTACATTACATAAATATATTAGATTAGTAATAAACTATATACGGTGGTTAATAATAATTAATTATATAGATAGTAGTCCCAAACCAGCCGTTTAAAATTATCTACATTTTGGTGCATCGAATAGGTAAGGGAAGGAATATTCCATAAGTGTACGCTAACAGAGAACGAATTAAATGATTGTTTGTCTTTTTTAGAATGTTCGGTTTTTTCGTTTATTTTTTAAGGCTTTGATAACCCTGTCAACAGCACAATTCTACTAATAACATCAGAAGAAACAGCCACTAAGCATCGAAGAAGTCCCGTTTTCGACATCTAAATCATTAGATAAAATTACATGTACCTACATTATAATATTGCCCCAGTGTTATTCTAGTACATTCTTTTTCCAAATAAAGAACCCGAATGAGCTTGCGCGTTCCATTTTACGATAGATGGCCACGTTTACGATATGCATTTACATTTACGGTTAAGCATATACGTTTAATAAAAAATATAATTCCCCGAGCGCCTCCGTTTTAATGTCGGTCGCAAACCCAAATATTTTTACTCCGTATCAGTCGATGAATCTTCTAAGGGATTTTTTAGCAACATGAGTATCACATGGGCATAGAGACTACGTGTTCATTGCAGTCCATGTATATCTTTAGTAATTATTAAGTGTCAATATATCCCACCTGAAAGCAGCACTAACGAGCGCTATCAAGCAACCAACACTGGAGAGGAAATCGGGCTTTAGAAGAAATATGTATTTACCGTTCCGAAACCGGAAATCGGATCCTGAAACAGCTCGGCTATCGAGCTCACCAATGGGCTTCAAAGTTGTCTCGTTCAACGGACATAATAATTTCCTCTCGTTTCGTTGATAAATTTAATAATTTTTGTACTTATAAGTTTTCCTCCTAATTACAAACCAGGATTTAAATCAAATGTTATATTAATATTATGAGTTCAGTAATATCGGAGATAAGAGGCGGGGAAAATATCAATTTAATATTTCTTACATTACACAAAAGAAATTTCTTTTTTCCGTCATAATTAATCCCGAAACGCTAATTTCATTCATTTACCGCGCACATCCAGCATTGAATCGTCCAATTTATCTACAAATAAATTCGAAGGAATCTCAGGTGACACACACTTAGTTGTACAGCGCAAGTGATCCAATATTTACGATTTATCACTGTAATTCCGAAATTAATTATATAAAGTAAGCTAAAAAAGTACTTCAGTTGACATCGATTTCTGCGAATGTGTGTGTGTGTGTGTGTGTGTGTCAACACACAAACTACACACATGTCTCGCTTCGTTACACCGGGTGATAGTCGTCACAATCACATAATCATGTCACAGGCCAATACCACACGGTACTCACTCGCACCGTCCATTAAAACTTATTGTTCGTTCACCGACGAGAGAGCTAACTGTTGCTATGTTTGTTTAATTATTTTAATTCCATGTCATTCAATCAGTACGCACGGCTGCCTCACAAATGCAATTTTTCCATTATCCAAATGTACGACGCAGTAGTTATTCGTGTGTTCGAGTTTATTTATGTTTTAAAAAACTTTGTTTCGAATGTATCAAGCAGAAAGTAATATGAAAATCAATAATACCTGCAATTATATATACTTCCAAGGATATCGTCATAAATCATATCAATTCGTCAAAATCATAAAATTACGACAACAGTCGGTGCACGACGACGTCGAAGCGACATTTGTAACGAAAATGCTGCACTCTCAAGTCACATTTCTGAAAATATTCACGTTTAACATCACATTGCTGCTATCTGCTAGTCTTCTATCAGAATTGACCCACGATTGGCTGCTAACAGCTAGTTGACGGGGTACGTTTCAGAAAAATATGTACAACCTTCGATCATCAACCCATTACAGTATTAGCTGCAAAACACTTGAAAGTCCAGTCTATTATAATCTATAGTAATAATAAAATTGTAAATGATCGCTGTCTGTACATATCGTAACATATGAGAAAAAATATTATTACGGGCCTTTTTTAACGCATTGGAAACCAAAACAGTAGTTGTTAGAATTTTTTGTCTGTTTTAGGAATATACGTTTGTTCTCGCTAATCTCAGAAACGGCTTAAGCGATTTCGTTCTGGTTTTCACTAATGTATTGCGGTAAACGTCACTTAATACTTAAAGTTTGTTTCATTGCAATCCGCCCATAAATAAAAAAGTTATGAATTAATATATGTATTTCTAATTCACAGAACGAGAAAAACCCAGAAAAATGTAGATGTTATCTTTAAGCGTAACGTAGTTTTCCGAAGCGAAGCAAATACCCTCATATTTGCTAGTTTATAATACAATCGATAGAAAACTAAAAATGTATACAATTGCAAAGCTGAATGTAAAAAATTATTCACCCAATCTTGAAATCTACAAACGAACAGGACACCTAATTATACATGACCAGAAACAGTTTACATAAAATGTGAAAGTCCTCACAATTTATTTCTTTATTTAATGCACAATACATTAGATTTTTAATATTTTAACCGATATTTTAAGTCAATTAGGTACATGGAGAATGCACACGGCGAAACTTTAGTCAAACAGACAAATAATGTCGCTTGAGCTGAATTTTCTGTAAAAAAACACAAAAATCTTGACTACCCCTTATAATTAATATATATAATGTCCGCGATCATCTAAATTTTAAATCGTAGTTTATAAAAAAAAATACAATTTATTTAAGCACAGCCACGCAGACCACCGGAGAGAGAGTTCCCAAGCTTTTTAAAATTACACCATTTGCTTGAGTAACAGGATTTTTGATTATTACAGATCTGTAATCAACTATGATTACACGATATTACCAAATCACAACAATCAATTTTTAGCATGATTTCTTTAATGCCTAAGCATGTTTACATTGGAAACTTAGTACACAGATAAAGAAGTTAAGGATTGTAAAGCAGAAGTAACTAAATAACTATTATATAATAGAATCAACTAGCAATAAGCATAACGTCATAAATAGATACAGCGACTATACGACCAGTAAGAAACCTTAGATTAACGTAAATTCACCACTCCTGATTTTTATTACAACAACAATTCCTCCTTATTAATCCTAAATGGAGCTACAGGGATGCAGCAGATCTACTCGAGCCAACAATGACATCGCGGAAAATGCTGAGTGCCGAGAAGATGCATTACGAATGTAAAAATCTATTCTAAACTGTGTAGTATACTCCCTGTATGGCAGTATTGTTTACCCTATTGAACTGTAGCAAATGAAGTGTTTAAATCAGAAGACCGTCTGCTCTCGAGCTGATAGAATCAATCTAATCATTATATGTCACGGCATTGTAATCTGATCAGTGCAGTGCAGCACTAATTAAGTATACCGATGTTGAGTTCTTTAAGTGGGCACGTACTCGTAAGAGCAGGAAGCCCTCCTAGGTTATGAAGGAAAGTAGCAACATGAAAGGATACACTAACGAGATACAAAAACATTGCTGATTGGATATCAAGATTGAAGTTACAATATTTTTTATTGAATTGTGAGAAGAAATTTATACTTTGATTTATATTTATATTACATTATATTTATTCAATCATATATATTTATAGTCACACGATATAGAAGTTCACGGAACCACTCAAATGTCACTCACTGGTATCCTTTTAAATAGAAAATATCTGCATAACAATCTCAACTCTGTTATATCTTCACACAGCTAAATTCCTTACCATACTACTACTTCGAAGTACTATTGCTTAGACAAACTATTTGTGAATATTCAAATGTGGCTGGAAGGCATTAACAATAGCCGCTTTAGTTAATTAAAAATCATTTAATCATACATAGGTATTCTGTAAATACAACTTATGCACATCATTTTTTGCTTCTACTACAGTTTCGGAAAGGTGCTTTAACATTGAAAAGAAGAAACTTCGTAAAAAAAACTCCTCAGCACATCTTTTAAGTCGACACATGGTAATTGCAAAGTAGTTGCGAACCTGCGCGGAACTGGTTTTTAGATGGTTTTTAGGTTTCCACACTATTATTACCAGACGTTCTTGTCGTTTATATATTCATCTATTACTATAATTTCTCTAACCTAAAAACTATGCTTGAACGCGTCGCTTAAAAGTTCCGATGGTTAAGTCACATATCAACTTTGGAACTTTATTGTAAAAACGAACTCCAAGTCCCATAAAAAAACGCTGAAACTTTTGATGAAGATATGAAGTCGTAACCAAATGATGGCTATTTCTTGTTTCATGATTGTGTGTATCACTTTTCTGCTTGTACATTTTTTTTGTTAATAAATACTAAATTACTATAAATATATTGACTAGCTATGGTATGTACAGCTAATTCTTTAAAATCTTCCCTTAAGTGACTTCAGTCACGTGACTCTAATCTGTATATAGCTCTGTTTGGTCTTTTCTGTAAAACAATATTAAATCAATGTCCACTGATTTACCCCACATTAGGATACCATAACATATAAAACTATAAAAATCGGAAAAATAAACAAGTCTAGTTGTCTCTAAGTCCGGAATCAGACTTATCTTTCTAACAGCTTAAACCTACTAAGTTTGCCTGCGAGAACCGATATATAGCCGCTCCACTGAAGCTTACTATGTAAAGGTGACATCTAAAAAATCTGTGGATTGTTCCATACTCAATGTTTCAGTACTTAATTTAAGAATTTAGCCTACTTTCTGCACATTTGGTAGTGCAAACTCTATACACTTCGTTTTTTAGCATTCAAAACTAAATTGCTTATGGGAAACCAATGTGATACATTGGACAAAGTACATCGTGAGAATTTAATATTATGTCTTTTAGTCTTAAATATTAGATATGTATCATCCGCAAAGAGTACCTAGTGTGTCCGCATGATTGGTAATAAAATACGGCAAATCGTTTATACACCCATTACAATTTATCATTTACGCTAACACATAGAATCCCTTCAAATAGGAAGCAATCAAATTGAGAGCACTGTATTTAACGCCGTACTAACTAAGCTGAAGAAGTAGTGTTTCGTGCTCAACTTGACTCGTGCTTAATTGTTTTGTTAGTGGGCTTTCCCTCGTCCGTTTAACGTACCATTATAGTACAAATTCAGTTCTCCACGAATCGAATGCCCCTCACGACAAATACGTAATCAGACAATATAATCATCCGGTTTATTTACAAACACCAAGATCTCGTCCGTCTCGACGACGCTCGGACATTTCGCCCCCGGGGACTTGCAAAAAAGTAAAACTCCACCACATCGCCATTACAGGAATCTTATTAACATTTTAATATGTAAATTTCTCAGAGATGAAAAATGTTTATAATGTAGTACTCATTTTACACAGATAACGCTAAAAATATTCATAAGATATTTTATAATTATTATACCATCTGCGGACGAGCCGTGTAATCCGCCGTACACACGGACATGGACGAATACTGACTCGGCGAAATAAATTCGAATATAAATTTCGAAATTAAGCACGAGGCCAAGCGTGACGCGGTCTAACGTTGCTGAGTTCCGTAACAATTAATATACAAAACGGTCGAGTTGCTTGTCAAACAAGTAGGTATTTAGGATATATATGCATCTAGTCCAAATGTATCCACGTATGTTACTTGAACTGTTTGCTATTAAACCACTCGCGCTTTGCATCGAACAAATAACCCTTACCTTTAAAGATTGAGATTGATTTTACTACTAAAGAAGGTGACTTAACATTAAAGAGAAGAAACGTCGCAAGAAACTCCTCAGCACGTCTTTTAACTTAACATATGAAAATACGAAGTAAACAATAAACAGGGGTCCTTGTTATTTATATGTTCATTACCACCAATATCGGGCTATAATAAATTTAGAAACACCTACCAAGTACCATTTTAATCTGCGCTTTCCTCATGATGCCATAACGGACAAACAAAAATTTTTTTTAGAAAAAGTAACTCTATTTATTAATTTATTATTTCTATACTCTGAACTATTTCTATGTACTATTTCCATATATTCCTATATACTGTAGCTACCACTCTGTTACCAATCTCAAACTAATTTCCAAATAATGAGTAGTAGCAGCTACATTAACATTGTATATTTCTCCTATAACTGAACAGTTATTCCCCTACGCAGTTTTATTGTGTTTTTATAGCATATAACACAAATCTTATTGATTATCGTGAAGCTAATTTTAATATAATAATTATAACAATGTCACGTTATTTCTAATACCGTTTTCGGTTTGGTAATAAACAATTAAGTGGAGGTTTTAACACGCCTCCTGAGCAACCTAAAATCGGATCCGATTGATACATCCCCACATCGACGTATAAATACCCAGCGTTATAATTGACTGTAAGTTGTCGTGTGGAATGCAGAATCGAATCTTTTGCGTTGAAATATCAGCTGGTTCATTAAAACGAACCGTTAAAATTGTGTACACTATGAATGTGTGACAATATCACTGATACGAGTACATACGAGATAGATATTTTGTTTATATTTTTATGTATAGTTACAATATGGATCACGCTGCAATCAGTAATTGGCTATTTTAATCGATGTATCTTTGTGAAAATTATATTGGTTTAGAAATTGAGTATATTTTGTACGACTTTATTGTGGTCATGATGACAATAAAAAGGTCTTGTTTGTTGTATTGATATATACATGACCTGGGCTGCTGATATTAAGTCGATTTTTATATTACAGAAAAGAGCAGTACGCGCCATTTACAACCTCAGGCCTAGGGATTCCCTTAGAGATATCTTTAAAGAAATTGATATATTAACTGTAGCATCACAATATATTTTAGATAATATTATGTACGTTTAAAAATATTCTGATAGTTTTCTCAGGAAGAGTAATATTCACAATATTAATACTAGGAATAAGGCTAAACTGATTGTTCCAAATTTCAGAATAAGTAAAAGCGGTGGCTGTTTCATGGGTAGATGTGTTAATATTTATAATAAAATTCCATTAAAAGTGACAGAAATACCATATTGTTAATTTAAAACTCACGTCAAAGGTGTTCTTATGCGGAAAGGTTATTACAAACTTGACGATTACTTTTAGGATAATACTGCTTGGATATGAGTTTAACATAAAGCCAGTTTAAGTGCGTTCTGTAACTATGAGTAGAAAAAAAAAAACTCCTCGGGAGTTTTTTGCCGCTTCTTCTTCCCAGACCACTTACGGTAGGGATTTGTTGAAGCGATGGCGTAGTATGACGTTCGAAAAGTGCTTGTAACAACCAACTTCGAATAAAATATTATTTCATTTCATGACAGGACAAGATCTACCGGAGCAGCTAGTTATGACAATAAAGAACAGTTTATATTGAAGTTATAGCCATAGCATTATACACTACCGTGACAATTTTTATTTATATGGGGAAAATGATCTATCTGACATAAGACACCCTGAAAGTTTGAAACTAATTTTTTTAGGAATATAAGTTACTTGCATAAATTTTTTATAAACATTTATGCAGAGCCGTACTTCAAGGTTCCTATTCGCATTTTGCAGGAAGCATAAACGGATACGAAAGGACCATCACAAACAACAAACACCATGAATAAATATATTTTGTCCCTGTCATATAAATGGACGCTATGGCCGAGTATCTATCCCTGGACCTTTTTTCGACGGACAGAGCCGCTACTAACTGAGCTACTTCATCGTTTACAAGCAAGTTATTTCAATTACAGTTTACATAACATACATAAATGACTAAAACACGAAACAATTATTAAAAACACACACAAGGAATATAAATTTACAGAAGGTAACATCAAACACGACTATAACACAACATAGATTTAACAACATAGAGAATACGACACCAATTTAGACATGCATACGTCATCTTTGAAGGCTAAGGGAAACTATGCAAGATTTGACGTCCTACACAATATGACGGACACCAAAATTTGTAAGTCATTCACGGCTCCTTCTGGCATCACTCCAAAGCAAGAATGGTATTGAACGAAAATATGGAACAGATTCTGCACACATCCTGCTAATATATAATTTTTATATGATCAAAAATCACTAATATACTATTATTGCAATAATATATATAATTTCAAATAAAAGATCTCCCAAGAAATGTACATCAATGTCATTGCACTCCATAAATGTTATATTGCTCGTCTCATCTGAGTAGCATGACTGACCAAACTGTCCATACATATCCTTGAAAATTGATATGCAGAACTCTCAGCAGGTTATCTGAAGCGCACGTTTCTATACTAAGTGTTTTCTTTATTAAATTAGCACAAAGCATTGCCTTAATATTGAGTTACAAGCTTAAACCTCTATATGAGATTAGGCATACGATTGTCAGGGCTCTTTTATATCGACTATATGTATTGGGTGTTATGAACATAGTATGAATTCAATTTGTATTAAAACACTTATACTATCTCGTTGGTAGTTAGCTGTTCTCATTAGGCTAAGTAAAATGTGCGCAGGACCTGGTCTCGACATGTTTGTTTGCATAAGAAGCGCCTAACCTACCATGAACGAGGGAAACAATTGGTAAAACTAATCCGCGGCTACCATTTTTGGCAGTTAACTACCTCAGTTAAATGGGTGATGCGCGAGCATTCGTCTATGGCGCGGCTTTCTAGGCTGACCATCGACGAATGCAGCCGTTTCCTAATAACTAACATTATCAACCATCAAGAAATGTGAAAACAAAAGACACAGTACCTGCCAGTACTCGTATCCCTCAGCGGTCCACTTTTGCAGCATAAAAATATGAAATAGCTTAGACATATGCAAACAATATATATAATAATATTAAAATATAATAATTAGGCTTCTGAAAATGATCCAATTTGCATTTTTCTATTGTTAAACATACTGAAATATTACATACAACATGTATATTATACATTGGTTTTTGAACGAATTAACGTGAAGTTATTTATTGGATATATTGTAAAAACATATTACATATAAACATCAACATTAGGTGTATAGATTTGGTACTAGTAATTGTAGCGGTGGATAAGGAGAGAAGAGATGATTTGTTCGGTGAAAATTCAGACTTGCATTTTGCCGGTTCCGGTTCCGTCTTAGTAAATTTAGTCAAACTGCCATCTGTCAGTTTGACAGCTATTTAACGTTTCAGATCAATGCCAGTATCGTGAGCTGCATATTGAACTAGTATCCTAGTTACGCGTCAGAAAAAGAATACTAACTTTATAATATTCGTACTTAGAACAAAACAATTTTTCAATGTTCAGAATTCTATAGAGGAATAGCCGCTCAAAAACGTTACTTACTGAACTCGCAACAGAATTTCTAACAAATTTGTATATTCTATTCTACAGTAACACATACGTCCCGGGGGAAATAACAGATATATTGTGTCGTTCTATTATATAATTAATTGTAGGTTTTAATAACTAAATATTCTATCAATGCCCTTACGATGTCTACGTCCTCAGCAGTCTTCCAAATATAAATTAATAACTATAATTCATGTAAATTACAATTGCATTGAGTTTAAATTAATTAACATTTTTATTAAAACGTCAGTCTGTACGTTCGTTTTGTTTAGTGTTTTCACAATTAAAGTCCTGTCATTACGTCGGACGAATGGAACCAAATAAATTTTTGAATACTTTTCGCAAATATATCGAGTATGTTATTCGACAATTTCGCAGATTTCGTTTCGAGCTTCGCCTAGATTATTTTTTAGTGTTATTTTCTGTACATATATTTAAATACAAATGTAAAGCTCATTTGTTATCATAAGACACCGATAAGGCACTTAAAATGTTTGATTTTCTTTTGGTGATAATTTAATAAACAACACTCGATTCAATACCAAGCTTACTTATTCAAAGTACGACTCGAGCTGTCCGTAGGAAGTCAATCTACAAAAAGAAAGGTTCTATTTGTTGATTGGGTATTGGCTTTCACAAATGTAAGGTCTCGTGTTTTAAGCAAACATGGTTAGTGGAATGGCGATATTTCAATTGTTTCTCGTCGCACGAGCCGATCGCGATCAATTAGTTTTAGTACGTAAGTGTATTAAGCAACAAAGGCAAAATTTAACTAGAGTCGCTTCGCCGGTTATGATTGTGATAATGACAAGGACTATAATTATTGCTTTTAGTCAAATTGATTCGTTTGTGTCACACGTTCGGAGAAACATGAATTATTAATAAATAATAGTATGGTAGTATTACATCATTTGAGCACCACTGGCCATCAGTCTCCTAGTCTCCAATTCATAATTGGTAACCAATGGTCATCTTTCCATTCTGAGAGGTGTATCGCCATCTTTGTAGGCATCTTTGTAAGCAATACATTAAATTTGAAGGCAAAAACGTCACTTTCTAAAAGGTATAGGGTTTCTACTGTACCAGACCAAACTTGGCCATTGGCACACTATGTCCTTAAATCGTCTTTTTGTGGAAGAAGACCCGAGCTCAGCATTGGGACAATTAAGGGTTTAATGATGAGACGAAACTTGTAAACACTCTGAAGCCTGGAAAAATACTTAACCTATGATGTTCATATTTTCACAACCAGTTTGTTTTATCGAGACAATGGTTCATAAGACCAATAGATTGTGCTGTAATTAAGTAATATTATAATTACATATGTAGCAAAACAACATTTGCCGGGCCATCTAGTCGCTCTATAAAACTGTAACACTTGTGAATGAAATTCTGTGAAAAGTATACCTTATATTATAGATCGTGGCACAATTCCAACATATAACATGTATCTGTTGGTAACGTCTGTTAGGAGTGTGATGAAATTTCGATATCAAATGTTCCATCGTTCAGCGAGTCCGCAGTTACGAGTATGTCGTGCAACAACGCTTCAGCCGAACTTCAACGACGTAAATGAACAATTAACTGAATTGCTACCTGTCGCAAATATCATTAAACTGTTACAAACTACGGTGAACTATATGTAAATTGCTCTTTAATTTGGAAAGAACTTCCAACGATTTGGCTGTAAAGGTTATTGTCATTGTCATTGCAGCTCATTAGCCTTATTTTTGGATTCAGTACAGGATTTCCTGTGTTGCGTCTGTCAAGAGCGAATGACATCACAAACTAGCAAGTACTAAGAACAAAAATTTATCTGCCGCTTAATCTGCTCGGGAATCGAAACCAAGTTTCAAAAAAGGGCAAACAGCATCACTAGAACGCTACCTAATGGAACCATTGATGTTTGAAGCAATCAAGTTTACGACTCGGTCCAAAACCACTACTATCCGAGACAAATCAATGAAAATTATATGCAAAATCCTCAGTGTGTACTCAGGTTTCCTCATCTATTTATAATCGAAGCATTGATAATTAATAAAAAAACTGCATCTAATATTATAGGTGCGTGTAAAATTTGTTATATTGTTAGCCTACGCCGTAACGACTTAAAGTTTATTTACATTTACATTTCATGTCTCAAAAGTAATGGAGTTGTCTAGGAACTTCAAAATATTAGTATTCGAATTATATTTAAATAGACTAAACAGAAAGGAACGGTTTGAACGAGTGAACTGAAATATGGAGCTACCTAAGGATTCTCGAAAGTGCGTTCGGTTATGAATATTAAACATCTTGTTGGCTCACTGCAGGACTCGTGTATGTTACCGCTGTGGACACCAGACTCGACCACACTGTTTCAATGTGAGTGTGACGTCTGCAGTTCCAACGAAGTCCAACAAGGCGTAAACAATGATGAGTTAATGATAACTACTTGAATCGAAACATGGATGGAATTTTGACAGTCTATACATTGTATATTAAAACTTTAACTGATCGCTTTCTGTACATCAACGATATATGAGAAAAACTATTATTAGGGGCCTTTATTAACGCAATATAATCCAAAACAATAGTTGAAAGAATTCTTGTCCGTTTTTTGTGTTCGTTCACTACGGTATTCACTCGTCTAATTGCAATCCGTCCATAAATAAAAAAGTTATGAATAGACAAACCCAGTGCTGAAACAATGCAGGTGCTATTATTTCTAAGCGTAAGGCGCAATTGTTCTGAAGCGAAGCTAGCGCGGTTACTTACTGCTACTTATCAAATATGTTCCTCATCTCATCCGAAAATGCTTTGCTACGAATGACAAAGTAAAGTACATAAGTACGCTTCAGTAATCGCCCACCACTATCATCGAGTATCTTCTACAAACAAAATACATAAAGGTGTTAAAACATGTCGAAAGTTTATCTACAGAAACTAAATTTCCTGAACATAATATAATATCCACACACTAAAACATAATTATATTATTATGGCAATAGTTTATGTAGGATTATTAGACCTTTTAGTCCGTCCCCTTTACACATATGGAAAAAGAGAGAGATGAACAACTAGGCGTTGCAAATTTCCCGCTATTACAGACGTGTTTATAATATCTAATATACATAGCTCGTTTATAAATATCGCATAAAAGGCGTTAAAGATTGGCCTAGATAAGATTAAAGCTAAATTACTATTATCTTATGTTTAACTTGATAATGCCTAGCGGTCTTACTGCCCGCCATATTTAATGTCGTATTATTAATGTATATGCTTTACCAAGCATATTCTATTTCCTAAATATGCGTTATGGAGTAATTAATATTACTCCAAACATTCATTATCAGTATTACAGACAATTATGTCTGTAATACTGATAATGAATGTTTGTGCTATTCATTTGAATGGAACAACCGAACTGTAGTGTATAAAGTTTCCTCAATGAGGATATTTTATATAAAAAAACGTGTGTGTGTACTGCACTTAAGAAGTTACAAGTAAGAATAATTAGCTAACTCCAGAGTACATTTATATACAGGCTGCTTAATCTCAGAACAAATATCGTAGAGACGAAACGATTATAATGATATACATAAATAACAGATGACACTATTTTTAATATTATATATGGTTGGTTTAATGTCCTGTACATAGATGTCGCTTAATGACACTTTTAAATGATACTACTACAAAGTGTTATGTAGATATTTAAATAAGAGAAAAAAATAATAATTAATGACGAATATATACAATATAAACTACAAACTATATATTTAAATAATTTAACGATAGCTTTATCAGTTCTTACAAGCGTATATTCTAGGGTCTCTACCGACCAACAACTGATCAATTTCTCAATGTCAAACGACATTTTAAATTTTTCATATTATATTTATGTGTAGCTATCTTCATGGTGTCGATTGTGGGTATCGGTGTGCGCGCGCATCGCAAAAATTCACGCACCATTTTTGGTACCATTTGCACCAAACATGGCAAAAGAAGTATAACTTCAAAAACGAAACGAAATAAGTAATTCTAACGAGAAAATAAAAGTTGTTACATTCCTTCGAAGCTCACTGGTTTTCAATGCGACACATTTTGTTGGCAGGTCACATGAGCGATAATGTCAAATTAATGGATATTTATATAAAAGACAAAAAATTACAATCTATGCAATCCCGACCCTCATAATATAGAAGTTAATTAACAAAATGCAGCTGGCAAATTTCCCATAACACGTACCATGATGCGTAATGAACACCTTGACCGAAACGCCAGAAAACTGCGACCTTCGATAGACATAAACAATAAAGCGCATCCATGAATATAACTCAAAGTTCCAGTACAGAACGTTTGGACGAGAACGCAACCAACGAAATCAGTATTTCGACGAATCCTTGTCCTATCGCGAAAAGGAGGCCGAGTATTTTTTTTACCAAATAACAAATCAATTAACAATTTAAAACAATTAATTATGCCAGGTATTAAGCACTTTAATAATTTAGTACTAATGGATTTCCAGTGAATTATGTACAAATTACAGTCGTAATTAATTGTCGATAACATATCGATCAAATTTGTATCCACGTACCTACGATTCGTATCGAGTAGTAAAAGTCACAATTTATATGTAAATTCGACAATGCGCCATGCTAACCTCACTATTAAAGCTGTTGATACAACAGCGTGGACACGAGAATCGACGTGCAAACAAAAACTTAACCTTAATTCGTATGAAATGGCACTTTACTCGTTTTATCTCTGTTGTTTTAAATTAAAACTATAAAAGACATAAGCTCTGTGTACCGACGCTTTATAATGGGTGTGGAAAAAAGAATAGCCGATGTTTGTAATAGACAAATTATGAAAGGCTAAGTTGATAACGCCGAGATATCTCAAGTATATTGTGCAATATTGACTCGGCTGTGAACGCTTCGAGTAATTTGTTAGGGCAACACGGCATTGCTGTATAAATGTTTAGCTCGCGACTAGTGTGCACATGGCTTAGCTTGTGCTGTTCCGATTATTGTTGCGAATTAAAGGAATCGATTTTCAAATCAAGGCAACGATTCAACAGTATATCCATTATGAAATGATTTGTTTATCGATATTCAATAAAATAATGGAAACTCATAATTATGTCCCTTAATCGAATAGGGCATGATGCCAGATATTTTAATTTATTTTATTCGTATAAATGATTTTAATACTCACAACCTACTCACACTAAATACATAAGCATACATTTGTTTGTCTAATATAGACATTTATAAGTGATGTTGACACGTTACCAAACAAATTTTCGTAGTTTCCTTAGTCGATATCGACAATTATGAAAATTAAATATATTAATTATTGTTTACGTGTATTTCGAAAAAAAAATGCAATGTCAGTCCCACGTATTAATAAGGGTCATGCGTAGAGTAACAATAATTAACATTTCAGTATTTTCCATTTACCGTATTATATAAATATTTTTCTTTTTACCGGTTTCGGATACGGTTACGGATATGAAATTATTTCGGATTATCCGAATGTTCCGGATAATTTTGTTTACGCACGTTAGACGATTTACCAATTGGAAAAAAAAAATTTATAATGTATTTACAACGTAACAGTTCGACTTTATTTTAAGATATTATGTACTTACTATTTAAGCACAGAATAATAACCTTAGAGAATTAAATATTAAAAACTAGTGTATCGGTTCCCCCTACGAAAATCTGTCATAGCGCAATTTATTTAGATACCACCGCTATCCGAAATTATACGGAACTTTCTCATCGAATCCAGTTGCAGTTTCAGATATATTTTTATTTCAGATATATGATAGTTTCGGTTACGGTTACGGATCTCCATAATATACCTGATATGAATGTGCCTTAACCCAACCAATCCTAAAATAACATTCACTCATTCAACTATGTGAGTAAAACTCACTCAATTACGACGTGGATGTGAAACTTTAAAAATCTGCATTTGTCAACCAAAGTGCAGAAAACTTTTCAAGTGCTATTCCTATTGAAATAAACAGCTGTATCTAGTTATGATGGCTAATGCTTTATTAACGGTATTACCGATGTACGCTTCGAACGGAAGTTACTTCTCTCAGGTCTCTCAAAATTGTTTGATGAAATTTTTCAAAAACGGTCTTTTGAATACATTCCTAAAAGATTGCTTATAGGAATACTAATAACACCAGCAATTATAGTGAATCGATTTTAGATATTTTTAAATAAAATTGACATTGACGTCTAACCCGTTCGTCCGTTAACAGCTGCACTCAAATCATCCATATTTTGTCACAATACGTCTTACAAATTGCATGGATATGCGGCCGTTTATTAATAAGTACTCGCTGTGTAGGACGTCATTATTTATATCAGGCAATACGAGCGAATAATAATATCAACTTGGTTTGGCCCGAAGTTCTATCCCGTATACAGTTACATAAATTTTTTTACCGCACGCGATTCTACCATACTTTCTATCGATACGTACTGCAAGTTTTTCGCAGTTCAACTAAGTATATACTGTGGCGAAAAGCTTGCAATTTTATGTAATTTACTTCATAATTTTTCCATTTTGTTTTTTAAGTAGATTAATAATTTTACTTATTGCAATGTAACTTGGGTTACAAGATGCAAGTAACAATTTCAGTTTTTTTTAATGAATCTAATTATGATGTGATTACAGGCATGTGAGTTATTTTTTCTTTATCTGTTAGTCATCATATAACTCTGTCTTTAACGATTTAACAGATTAAGGCCACATTTACGTAGTATATTTGTTTCGTTGAAAGGATTATTGCTGTAAGTACCATATGCTATGATCCGATTAGTGACGGTAGTCCTATTAACAAATCTATAATACTACACTAATAATAAAATTCTAACTGATCGCTCTCTGTACATGAACGATATATGAGGAAAAATATTATTACGGGGTTCTATTAACGCAACAGAACACATAACAATAGTTGTTATATTGTCTATTTGTCTATGCGTTTGTGCGCGCTAATCTCAGAAACGGCTTAATCGATTTCGTTTCAGTTTTCAGTCATGTATTGTAATAAGTATCACTTAATATTTAAAGTTCGTTTCATACTATATAAATCTGTTGAGATTTTCTTATATGTCTCGTGATGTCGTGTCTTTCTCTACACGACTGCAATTGGAACATAGTCTATTACAGTAGATATTCCTATGCGACTGCCATTGATTTTTATTTATATAAATAGACGAAATTTGAGCGGATGGAACACTTAATTAGTTCTAGCCTATGCAGTTCTGTAATACCTCACCGAATATATGCCATACTCCTATCCGTCAGCCTTTAGAAGAACGATTGTCTGCAGTAACTTGCATCATCTGGGAGGTTCCGAACCTTCTGTGGATTCAAAATGTTTTCAGATCGATACATGATAGACCAAGGAGAAGTAACCACTAGTGTTTTCTCTTTAAATATACTAAAAACTGCAATCTACTACTTCTTTCCGGCAGTGCTCCGGTGATACCTTCGATATTACTAATGTCCATCGGTGACTGACCGCGTTCCATCAGGTGGTCTGGCTGCTGGTATTGAATAAGAAAATCGTCAATCTCAACGTGCCTTTCGAAGAACGGAGACCTTCACAAAATGTTGCCACAAACAGTCATTCATCCATCTGGCCAGACTAGCGCGGTGCGAACATCAATTATTACATTTAAAAT
>PDGT01000018.1:4135819-4207032 GCA_003671415.1 Megathymus violae
TGAAACGGAACATTTAATTTTTTTATTTTTATGTAAGGTAGATTTTGTTATGGATTTAGACGTCAAACATTTTTTTTTTTAATTTTATCACACTAACATTATTATTGAAGAGATTCGGATGATACTTGGCATATTTTATTAGTATTAATATAGATATTTTTAAAATACACAACTCCATAGCACAGCATTGTGATCAATCTCGGAAAGTATAACCAGTTAGCGTTCGCAATGAAAGCGGTCAATTTGACTCCAGTAACTGAGACAGAAATAACACTAGCGTATCTATATCGGAGTACATAGGAAATTGTACGTTGTTACGAAAGGACCAACTTCGTTACGTAGCGCTAATCGCAACGAAAAAGATTTGTTACACCCTGTATGTGAACAACAGTAAGTAAAACCAAAGTAAACGACACGTTTCGTGGTCGACCACAGATTACACTTTGCACAAATGAAATTTCCAATCCGCACAAACCAGTCGCCATTTCAAATCACTCATTCATTTATGACCCCAAGTCTTCGCTCCTCACTCATCCTTTCCTCCGATCCCAATTAGCAGGCTTGAATTTTTCACGTAGATCCCTTAGATGCTTGTTTTATCAACGACGAGTAAAGAGAAACGAGAAAATAAAAACAGCGAGATTTTCTTAGATCAACTTCAATCAAGTCATTAATGTTTTGTAATCCTGTCATCCTGAGTGG
Organism: Megathymus violae; assembly: GCA_003671415.1. NCBI lineage: Eukaryota > Metazoa > Arthropoda > Insecta > Lepidoptera > Hesperiidae > Megathymus > Megathymus violae. The sequence goes on from PDGT01000018.1 coordinate 4,136,522, forward strand.
AAATACTGCGATATAGTAGCCCGAATAATAAACACGTCATAGAATTTAAAATGGAAATTACAGTAAAATGTTTGTAGATAAAATGTTTGTTGTACCGATATCGCACTGAGTGTACTATGCTTATTACAGTAAAAATAATGTACATTAAATTTTAATTACGTTTTAAATTTGTGGTATTGCCTTAAATAAAATGATTATTATTCTTTGGTGTATCATCTTCTCAAAGGCTATCTGGAATAAATCGCAACTTAGCGATAAGATTGCAGCATTTAATGTCCAACTCGTATATGTTATAGCATGTTTTTCTTGTGAATTACTTATTGTGTACAATAAAGTGAAATAAATATATACATTAATATTTTTTAAAAAAATGTAATTTCATAACAACACACAATTTCCTATATATTCTGATAAATATAAGCGTTTTTTCTTAAGATTTATTGCAGACGATTAGGATGAGCAAAATAATATTTTGGCCAATTTTAACTAATGTTTTATATCACTATTTAGTTTTCGAAATAAGTATAGAACATTAATTAAACGTTGTTTTGTTTAGAGACATCTCAAATTAAATGCCAATGGAATCGCGCATCGCTCATAGTTTTGACTCAGACAAATCTTCTATCCGGTTCTAAATATCTTCAGTGAAATACTCGTGGTACACTGTGAATGCAGACGGATTTCAATTTCTTTTTTAGATTTGAGAGTGGACTCATAGTTTTACAGATTGCAGATTACGAGTATATTTTGATTCAAAAATTTCCTATCAACTTTAGTTATAAGTTTAATTTTAGATATTAATGTTCATTAAGCCCTACAAGGCAGGAAAGCGCTCATGAGTGCTGCCATTGGTTATCACCATAAATTCCCTCGATGTTGCTATCTTCGGTCGATCAGTTACCAACGAACGAAACCGATTGCATATACAATATCATTGAATACAAAAATATACATATAATATGTATAAGCGACATTTTACATATTTATATACTAGGGACGATTCCCGGTTTCGCACGGATGCAATTTACTAATGAAGAAAAAATGAAGCGCTCACAACTAACATCGGGTTCAGGCTGTGCGTTGTCTGTCAGTCAATCAGTTCGCGGAGAAACAATTTATCCAACCCAACCAAAAATTTATTGAAAGAAAATTTAAATTGAACGTCACTTTTCACTGACAGTTCATACAAAAATACCATCCCGATTTCAGATTTAACGCTTTGTTTGCCTTTCATACCGCTCACAATATATAATTCTTATTTTAATCTAAGTACGTTGAACACACGAACGACGTCGCTGCGTGTTGCTTGTTCATGTATTCAACACGGCGATATCGTTACATTAAATTAAATAGGTAACGAAATCTAATGAACGCGCAGTATACTGAGCGTGACAATTAGTAATTTCCAATATAAATTACGTTTCTCAGTCACCGTGGCTTCGAAAGAGAACATTTTATTTTTAATTTCACGCATAAGTAAATATTAATTGGTGAAAAATAAAAGAAAATAATTATCACACGATTAATAAATTCATGTTAGCTTACAAACATATGCGATTACAATTTAACGGGCATTTACACTATAGGACAGTAGCCATAATTTGATTTGGTTTGTGATCTTGACCAATGGTGACCAAAATTCCCTTATCATATGAAATGCTAGCTTTAAATGAATAAAATAAAAACTGAATAAAATATATATTCATTACAGAAGAGGAGGAGCAATATCTCCATAGTAATACCAAGTTCTTCTAATATTTTTTTGTATTATATTGACCAATAATGAATTACACTGAATTAAAATAAGACCGTCAATATTATCATGAAACAACATGTGCACCGGGCAACCGCCGTCGATCGAATGACGTGTCATCCGTTGGTATGTCGTGCGCCGCCTTATACAGGATGTCTAGGATGGCAGTGGATGAGGGTAAACACATGATGGCGGTGCCTACATAGTTAATTGTGCTATGTACGTATTGCTTTATTATGTTGACTAAATGCCTCTTCGTACAGTTTTTCTAGCTTAATGGTAAACTGCAGGCCTAGCGTACTACCATAGACTTATCCTCTCGATCTTTGCCATTTGTTATTATTAAAAAAATATGTCTCCAATGTTTCCGAAAGTCACACGAAAAAGTTAAGATAGAGTTGTACGAGTCATATCAGGTATGAATTTTAACTTGTATATGTATACGGTTTACTATAACGGATACGATTTTAATATTTTATACCGACATATCGACCCAGTTACGTGAATCAAGACAACGCTGAGACGGAGACAAGATATACTAGTAATTTCGTGAGAAAACGACACACGAGCGAGAGATAAGTCTCGTAGCAAAGTACGCTGGGAGTTCTCGCAGATAATTCATTACGCACGCCATCTGCACTGTAGTGTCTTTTATGATCAATAACTTTAATATTAGATAAGGCGCGGAAATATAATGTAACATTTTCATCATGTTGTTAATTCGATAAGGCTGTACGCAGTGATGTTTGTAGGGGTGACTGTGAAGCGACATCACGTGCCGGTACAAGCGAACGCATTTATAAGGTCGGGTAAATTTTACACATAATATTTAGTGGCCATTGCATTGTAAGCGAATCCCCATTTATGTAAATAATTATTATAGTCGCTAGAAAAATCTTTAGTGCGCGGTTCATCGCTGTTTTTTGGTTCAATAGTTACAACGGAATCCTCACAGGGTCGCATGCGTCGATGTTATGGATCTGAAATTTCGGATCACAATATGAATACGGATATATGAATAATATTTTACCGAGTTCAATTACCGTTACGGATATGATATTAGTTCGAATAATTTCGGTTGCGAATATGTGATGAATTACGACTCCGAGAAATAATATAATGTATTTACAAGGTTTGAATTTGTTTTTAAGTATAATCACATAAAAAAACAATAGCCTTAAAATAAAGCAGAACGGCGCGGCTTGTGTATCGGCTCGTTCAGCGAAAACCTGTCATAACGAGTTTTATTATCCGAAACTATTTCATCGGATTCAGTTACGGTTTTTTATTTCGGAATTTAGATAGTATCGATTACTATCGACTACGGTAACGGAGCTCCACGACATCCCTGGTCACATGCGTCTTTAACGGATGATTTCTTCGTTGAGTCTAGTAGACTCAGTAGTGACACGGTGACGGTGACGGCAGTGGTGGTGATTCGAGTGTAAATATTGTGATGATTATTGTTTTATTATTTACCTAATTGTCAAAAAATATCTTTCCTATATTGTATATTTTTAAATAAGATTAACTGAGATCCAGTCACAACTGGCTCACCCGTCGTCACCGAATCTTGGAGGTCTCTGAAGATTTGGTTGACGTAATTTACTTCGACCACAAAAAATTTAAGTATATTATTGTTTAACGGTTATTATATATATTTATTATTATATTTAGTATTTGTTTCTTAACGAATTGTATATAACATTGTTTTAATTTGGAACACTTAGCATACAAGTCCTGTAAGTTCACTTCCCTTTGAAATAAGCGAGGAAAAATATAGATATTCAGTAGTTTAGGAACCAAACAAAGACAAGAAGAAGACTGCTGGACAACAATTCTAAAAATATTGTATTATGTTTGGCAATTACAATAGAATTGAATAGAAAATATTTATGCGTACGATTACGTAAATGATATTTGTCATTTAACTCTTGCTTTAATTTTGAAATAACAAAAAGACGTTAAAATTTTGTTTACTGATGACATTAAAGCTAACATAACTTGTATTTAAATTGATTAGTATTTGTGTTTGCGTCACTCTATTTTGCTCTGAAATCGTTCAGTACGCGATTACAGAAATATTAAAATATTGAGTTTTTGTGAGTTCTACCGGGGCATTATGTTTGGAATAGTCGCCGCTAACAAACGCATGGTGCGCTCTTGATAGGTAGAACCTTTGAGTTCTAGACGGCTCCAAACAATTTATTTTCGATGAGGCAGTCAAAACCGCCTTTAAAGACTAATTGATTCCCAGCTTCCCGATGCAGACTTCCCATAAAATAGTGGAAGTACACCGATACTCCTATCGCATACTTCAATTAAATAAATACATTAATTCCAAAAAGTCCAATATTTCAAGGGCATAGAAAATTCTTACGTCGTCTTATTACCGGTGAAGAGAGCCAAATTGACTGACCAATTGATTTGCCTAATATTAATATATCTTAATAGGCCCGACATTCGAAGCGGATATCTCTCGTCATGTCACTGGGTTGACACTCCACAAACTAATTTCACAACCGACTGTCTATCATAACCACAGTTAATCTGATTGGAAAACTAGCATTAGTCAAAATAATTTTAGCATATTTAGTTAGTAGTCCGAATGTTCTCATGAAATTTTTTCTTACGTCCTAAATCGTTCTTATTCAACCGTCTAAAGAACTTATAGATGTGATGTAAAACGCCCTTTACAGCCTTAGGTATAGACTGTACTTCAAAAAAAAAGAGGAATGATTGAACCTAAATGAGATCAGAGGAAAAACAGCATTGTAAGTAATCACGGACTTGCGACAGCAATGTTAGCAACTGATTATGATCAATTTCCAGGTAAAACACTAAGACGCTGACATATTCACCATTAGAATATGTCTTGAGTAATGACATAACAGCAATTGCTGGGAAAAAGGCAATGCACTCCCCAAGCAATAGGACAATAAGTTTCTTTTATTACCGCACGTCACCTTACTTGGTCTGACTTCACATTTATTGGTGAAATTATCGACTATGCAATAGAATTAATGTGTGTATCAGATAATTATTGACTGTTCTAAGGGGCACAGGTTCGGTTCTCGGGCTGGGCTGACATCTATGTGCGAGTACATGACAGATAACATTTTTAGGTGTTCATTGTTTGTGACGTGTTTTACTTTATATCCATGGCAATAGTAATTGGAATGTTAGGGTATAAAAATTTGGGCGTTCAATAAACTACTTTATTTAAACTATATCTTATTTAGAATGACTTCTTAATATTATGACGAAAAATTAATTCTGACTCCCATTACTAGACCTGAGTTATTAAAGATTGAATGCACCAAAGACAATCAATTTAATAGAATATAGATGAACTATTTTACTCGGTATTCGGTTGGAGAATGAACCATATTATGACTCGAGGAAACAAACGAGGCCACAGAAAGACCTGTTAGCGTTGAATAAACAAAACTAAACTTATCACCGTACAAATTTCCCACTTAAGTAACAGAATATGTTATAAATGCAATTGTTATAAGTTTTATAACTTAGTTTATATATAGTTGGGTGCTTATTTTTTTAATAAATAATAACAGAAAAGCAATTTATCTTGTGACTCGTCGCAGCTTCTTCATTCATCGCTTAAATACCAGAGAGTTTAGTATGTGATGGGTACCTGCTAAGTATTCTACCAGTTGCGTGTCTGCGTTGTTATTGTGACGTTATAAATGACGTTTCTAGATAATAATCTCACAGTTGATGTAACCAACTTGGCTTCCCTTCAGCAATACGCTACGTTTAGAAATAGCACCGGCATTATTTTAGCAATGTTTTTTTTTTTTAGTTCTATGAGCTACAAACATTAATTTACAATAATAGATGCGGCCGGGCTGTCAAAATTTTATTTACTCCCGCATTAATAGAATCTTCATGTAAATCGTACTTCCTATCACACGGGGACAGATCCATTTCCCAGGGTAGAAGGTATCCTCGATTTTGACAAATAATAATCGTTTAAGCTACTAAAATGGAAAAGTATCATTCAAATCTGTTCAGTGGTTTTATTGTGATATATGGCCAGATATAATGACAGATAGACAGATGAACATGAAAACAAAAATATGTTTCGACCTTTAGATATCAGTTACAAAGTATATCTACATTAAAACTTGTAAAAAATATTCCATGCAGAGATTCGACCCTGTTTCAGTTATTAGTGGTAGATATAGATTAGTGATTTGCAAGTACCTACTCATATTATCATTTACCATCACTATATAAAGTTTTATTACAATGAACCCAGCAGTTTTGACAGTGAAACCGTAACAGACAAAGATACAAAGCTACTTTCGCATATTAGTATGGAGCGTGCATAATAATTGTAATGAAAGGAGTGATATGTCAAGAAAACAAATTTTCAATCAGCAAGATTATTCTAACACTCCCCGTCTTGCAATTGTGATCTTTGGCACAAGTAAGTCCATTTTGGGTGAATACTTTGGTTTTTAACCAAAACTTGCGACCCTCAGTGTTATAATGGGCCGAAGTAGTCGAAGCCGAAACTTCGTTCAGATATGGTAGGAAGTATTATAACTCGTCTAATCGCGATCGAGCGATTGCTTAGTACAGAGCTTCTCAACTTTTTTCGTTCCCGTACTCCTTAAAAAAACTTTACTTCTATGAGTACCCCTCCCCTGATAACTCCGTACCTACTCCTAAAAATGTGTCTCGTTTCTCTTAAGCTTAAGCTCTAGCACCTCAGTACATATTGTAGACATTATAATAATGTTTATATAATTTAACTGTTTCAACTTCTCAGTATTTACACCATTACCAATATAATTTTCATGTGCCCCTGATCGGAGCCCGACTACCGCCAGGGGTACGCGTACCGCAGGCTGGGAATCGCTAACTTAGTAAAATGACGTCTACGATGACGTCACGGCAGTTCAGTCACGTGCGCGAATAAAGGCAAAATTGAACAGTGAATCACACCATTACAAACATAATTATCGTTATCTTTACGACCAATGGCCGATAGTTTGAGCGCTGTTGAGAATATTATTCGAAGTCTTTGCGTTTTGCCGATAAGTCAATAACGCAGCACTAACTGCGCCAAATTTATTGCTTCGTCTAAAAATATACACTTTATACACGAATCGTAATTAAATCACATAATATACCTGTGTATTTGCGATTGCGGAATTTAGATAAAAATTATGCGGCTCCCATTTTATGGCGTGTAGGAATCGATGTGGTCGATTGAGTTGGGTTACGTCAGACGCGATTGGAGGGTTTGGGTGAGATTGATCATTGGTAGGAAAAATATAAGAGCGCTGCCGTGTATCAGAGGACACAATAAAAAGACGTATCCGAATCAATAGTTGGAGTTAATACTGACAATCTTTTAACCGATCGACTCTGAGACAACATGCTGGAGTAGGCGCTCCAGGTCTTTTAAGTTGCACCCAACTTGCATTGGTCATAAAACACTTTTGTGTTGTGTGGACAAAGACGAGAGTTGAGCAGCACAAACATATTTTTATTTACCGCTATTGCTAAAAACCCGAACAGAAAATTTAACGTTATTCTTTATTTATTAATCGTTTAAAACAATCGTTATTTGGACCGTTAAGCACCGAAAGCCGACCAAATATTTCTGTAATGTGCTGTAACGTCTGCAGTAAATTCAATAATCTAATAGAAAATATAATCAGTCAAACCTATCTATTATACGTAAGAAAGAAGAAGATACGTAAGAAATATCAAATTAAACGAGCAAGCATTTCCGTGCGTCATTCGGTTCAAAGTATGTATTGCCTTTTTCCTCCTTAGATTCATATGGACTAACGGCATGTTACATAAATAAATAAAAATTACTTCACTTCGTTCTACTGACAATAACTTTGCGTAAGCATATTGGGTCTCATTTTATGTAATTCTGGAAGTGAATATCGTTGTGGTACAAGGACATTTTTTTATCTTTGTCCCGTCTGAACATGGCTTCACTACCGAACTGGAAAATAAGCACCTTTAGCCGTACTTTTGTTGATCGTAAGCAACTTTAAACGTCAATCTCTTGAAACACAACTGTAACTTCCACTGTGCATGTAATCGCTCGCGGTTCGCTCGGTGTGGCATACGATTTTGTATGAGCCAAATCCTTAGTCCTAGTACTACTCCCGAATCTGAAGCTTGTCAAAATACTTGAGTACATAAAAAATATTAAACTTCCACACGTTACACAAGTACACAATTACTGCAGTTAATGAAATAAGTAAACACGCTCGAAGATTCAGTGATTCAGAAGAGATAAATTGGAAACTTGTTCAGTAACTTAACGACTCGCTTGCAAGTTTACCTAGTTTATTTTATCCATAAAGCGGTGTTATGTAAAACCATTTTTTATTTTCATCAAGTATAAGTATGTACTTCAAACGGCCTAGAAAATATTTATTATAAATAGAATATTTATTGATTGTAATCGAAAAAGTTTAAGAACTATTACCAAAGATTGAAAGGATTGAAGTCGAATTGAAGTATTATTTGCACGACTACCTACCCACATTAAGAAAAAATCCTCAGCAATCAATCTAATCTGTGTTAAAAGTAATTTAGGAATCTGAATTAAAATGTCACCACTACAGTTACATTTTAATTATCAGTAGTTTTTTAAATAGCAAAAAGTTAAAGGAATTGACGTTCTTAAAAAAATTAAAGACAATAAGTTTTTGGCATATAGATAGCAAAACTGAGACGATAATTTCACACAGCATTTAACGTATCGATTCGGCCCTGTCTCGGATTCATTATTAGTATACTCGTACCTATACTTGGAGTGTGCACATAGACAGGTACGGACTAGAAACAATGAAACAGTGCCTTATCATTCGTACTAACACGGCAAAATTAAACACACCGCAATAATAAATACCTACCTACGTAGTGTTATCGATGCATAAATTAATCTCTAGCCTAATACTATATTTTACTTACTTTTTTAATTACGAACGTTAATTGAAATACGACTCACGTGCCTATTGTTCTAATTGAAACGATTAATGCTACATTTCTTTGTTCCCCATATGATATTACTGCATAGGTCTACCTACTGTTTCTACTAAGAATTATATCGTTGGTATTACATATATTGGTCCCGATTTAAAAATGAACCACTTTTATCACAACGACGTTCAATTAAATTAAATATATTATCATACAATTTTACGAGAGTTTTCTTTCAAACTATTGTGTGTTTTTTGTGTTGGGTTAAAGTGTTAGTGCAAAGAATATTTATTCACTACCACACAGCAGTAGTACAGAGCACGCGTCTACCTTAATTATGGAGAAGTCTCGAGGTGAACGCCCGTCACGCTGATTCAGTGTAATCTGAACGCTGAGAAACTGACTAAAGACAATATTTCGTATATTTAGAATTTTACAGGGAGATTGAGCCATTTCACGATAACGACTGAAAAAGTTTGTTTGACTTTTTATCGGCGAAGTTACAAGCAACCTACGCCTAAACTTCTAATCAGGTAAAGAAAAATAAGTTTTCTGTAAACGAACATTCGCACCCATACCCTACCCTACTTAAATTGTAATACGCATTTCAATAATGCAAACATTCACTTATCTATGCTGATTGCATTGCTAATTGTACTGGAACAATATCCTTTTGTTACTAGAAAGACCTAGTTTTTGGACGCAAAATACTAAATTATGCCTACAACTTTCAGCAAACAATGGTGGCGGCCGAGTTTCGAGCCATTTATTTACAATGGCCTGTAAAAAGACTGCGGAGTTAAAAATCGAACATTATAATGGAAAAGTAATTTTGGGATTTTGTACACGATCCGGCAGAGCCAAAGTGCCGGAAGCCTGACGTCGCAGCCGTGCGCGTCCATCTGTCTGCCAGTTTTCTTTGTCTATTTTCCGGTAGATGGCGCTTTACGTAGAACGAGACCCCCCATTTCATGTGTAGCTTTTTTATTTCAAACGTCGAATACAGAAAAGCATGTAATCTCTTGTATAATCCACGTTAGCGATATTTTAATTACACGCCTTTTTACATTGCATGTCCCTCATATTTTATGCTTGTTACGTTTTGTTTGGATGCCGTATTTTCTTTGGATGCTTAGGTTTTTTTTCATAATGTGAAAGGAAAAGGGGAAAGATTTGCGACATGGCGTTTAACTCAATTATTTACCGTCCTCAAAGAGTACTTCGTACTTAATTTAATTTATTTATTATATTTCTATCGTCGCTCTTTTATTTTCAGTTTTAATTCCTGGTAACCACTCCTAAATGGTGCACTACTAGGCGCTCCACTTACAATAATAATTGTTGAAAACTCTTATTCTTTTCTTTCTTTCCTTGGCCATAATAAGTGACAGGTACCTATATCAGTTTTCAAATAATCGCATAATCTTTGAATTAAAGCAATACGAGCTGGACGTAGTTATCGCTAAGTAACAATCCATTGCAATATCAATAGTCGAGAAAAATGTTGCGTCTATACGGACAAGAAGCGATGCCAAATACCATCTAGCGCTATCACGTGGAGGCACTGTACTTATATATGAGCGCGTGGGTTGAAGCTTGCATTTTTTAAAAATTCTCTTACTTTTTGATGCATTTTAGGTGGCAGCGGTCTCATCTGCGCTTCATAACCAAATTATACGGGGGTGGCCGATTTTTTCAGTGCTACCATTGGACGGCTAACCTGATCGCAGACATCGCGAGCTACGGACGTTATAGGGGCCTAATGAAAAGAAAAAACTTATAACACCCCTTCACACCCTCTGGTTGCGCATCATCAATAATTTTTCTCACACGTTCCGGACTTCCGATGTACAAAGGAGGATCCGCTGTGCATCAGTGGCTATGGGATATAGGAATATGACGATACAAGGATATTCCGTTTGCCTTATTCACTTTTGAAACATCCCGACAATCTGTCAGGTCATGTTGAGGCGGATAGCATGATAACACAAAAGTTATGTAGCGTACATCGGTTCGATTCCGATAATGGCTTAAAAATATATTTTGTGGTGTGAATATTTACGACGGCGTTTTTAAAAAAAATATATATATTTTATAAAATGAAGCATCACTTACCTAAACAATTCGCACAAGTAGCTTCACAGCAGATTATTGTACGAATATTGAATCTACATGTAGGTACAATCAAAGGGTTAATGATCGAAGGGAGATTAAAGTTAAAGCGGTCCGATCGAGTTGATGTTGGATTCAAAAATCCCAGGTCCGGTTGAGGTGGCTGCAATTATGAGGAAAAAAAAAGAAAGCTATGTCCAACGGTGGACTTCAATAAGGAGTGGGAGGTTACGGAAGGCAAGACGGGCGACAAAATTATTACACGGATATAGCAGTTTCGATATGTATATAATATCTAACTGTAAACTACCATTTATTAACTCAATATCCAACAATCGAGCAGAGGTCTGGTCATCACCACCCACGGACACATGTAACACCAAATGCATCAATCATCTATACCTACATTACCGGTCGAGAACGAAGTTAGGAACCGCATTTTAACGTCAAAACTCATTCATGCAAGGAAAATTATTGCATTGCTGGATATTAGGAAATAATTAAGTATTTAATTCATTAAAAACAGTTTCCAATTTTAAAAGATTATTTAAGAGGAAGAGCGCGGCCATGGTAGTTCGTGCTCCGGCGAGTTGCAGACGTCGTTGGAGCAAGTTGTTTTGCCTAAATCATATTTTCCGTGCGTTTAATTGGTCATAATTAACATTAAAATAAAAAGTTAACATTCCATCGTATTTAATACGTTTTGTTAACCTATTATTATAAAAATCATAACGATCTTTTAATAATTTCCGTTATTTTAAGTTTAAAATCACTGATGCAGTTTCTCTAAACGATATAAGCAGCAAACAAACCTTACTTATACGTCAATGCCGTAAAAGACAATTTATCTAGCGGTAAACGATTAATTAAAAAGGAAGTTCTTGTTCACTATGACTAATAGACATTAGGTAGATATTATTTGTATCTACATACATAAGTAGTATGGGATCCTACGAAAAAGTTACGAGAGTGAACCATCGTCGAACTAAAACAATTAGGTACCTATGTTCTCTAAATATGACTTCCGTTGTGTAATTAATCCAGAAGTCACACGACCACTAACGGAAAAACCAAATACTACTAATTTAAAACGACACAACACTTATTTGTTAAATTATTTTAACGTTATTCTGTTTAATATATTCCGGACAGCCATAGCTTATATTCCTTGCATGAATATCATTGTTCAACCGGAACGAAGTCGGAGAGTTTCGCTAGTTTATACATAAAGACAATAAAGTACCATGCAACACTAAGGGTAGAACATCTTTATGTGCGGTAATCATAATGAATGCACGCCGAGGATCCATTATGCCATTGCTGAGGGATTCAACACCAAGCGATATAAGTGTGCCAAAATATGTCTGTAGCCTGTGTACGTTGACAGATGACAGATAACGCGCGGTTGACATCACTGGAGAACATTTCGGCAGTTCCCGCGCAATGTTTTCACCGTTGCCATTAATAATTGGATTCTTCATTATTGAACTGGTATTATAAAGTTTTAAACATAATAACTAGGTATGAAATTGGAATGATTCGGTGTTTTGCGTTATAAGCGTGTTTAGAATAACCAAAGCGATGAAATAAAGAAGGAAACAAGAAATACCTAAACTTGTTTGTTAAAAAGTGTGCGTAACATTGGAATATTTTTTATATGAAAAAGGATTTCTTAAACAACGACTTTAAAAGGGAGTAAAAGCTAAAAGTTAAAATCTGAAGCTTTTAGCTCAATGCAGTATTAATTAAAATCAGTTATAAAATTCCACCGGCGGAGCAATAATAATCTAAGCTGATAATAAAAGTATGCCGGAGTCCAAATTGTAGTTACATTTTGTATTTTCATTTTGAAATTGTATTTTCGAAAATTATAATACCTACAAGTAGACGTTAAGGGCCAAACTTATTGTTTGGAGTTTTTGTCTGTCTGAGTATCTGTAGACACATAACACTGAAATTACTGAGCAAATTTAGAAGTTTGTTGGCATATTTGGAACTTACGTAAGTCATCATCTAGTAGGTATGGTTTCTATCTCGAGAAGCGGATATGTTCTCGTAGTCTTTTCCTCCGGGAAACCAGGACGGGTTACTATTAATATCACAGAAACAAACGCTATCATAATGATACGCCCGCGAGCAGGAACAAGTGTGTCCTTGGGTAATATAATTGTCGCCCGAGTCGAGATCGAACCTGGGATAGATTCGACGACAGGCATACCAGTAACCAGTACGATTATGACATCCAAAACAAGAGAGGCGAGTGAAAACCTTAGCGTTTGACGGGCGATAGCTTTTGTCTTATCCGATAGGAGACACGTCTGTTTATATATGTACATGAGTACCCATGTATGTATGTAGCTATGTATGTATAGAACTGAAGGTATAGCCGTTTCTATGGTACGTGTGAATCTAACAATAAGTTTCGGTCGCACACGTGTGAGAACTGCGAGTAAACTCCGTTATCCAAGACCTGTGGTATCTATCGCTTCAACGAATCGAGTCAAAGAAAATAAGTGTTCTTTATACGTGATAGGACTGAACGTTGTGCGTTTGTTCATAGAGTACGGGGGCCAGGGTAGGTACTCAGATGAGGCAGAACTTATGTTAACAAACAACGTCTTAACCGAGTATATCAAGCAATCCACGGCACGAGAATGACAGTGTGCAAAGGAGCCTATATTTATGAAACGTGATGATAAAATTTGAATACGACGGTTTTAAAGGCATAACCCCTTTGTTTCTATTTTGTGTACAGTAAAATCCTTGACAAAATAATACTACGAATATGAGGGTAGATGAAGTTTTAGGAATTTATGAAAGCAGGTAAAGGTCAAAGGTAATGACGAAACTGTTGATATTTAAATGTAAGAAACGCGTGTGACGGATCAACGTGCTTCCGAAAATTTAATTGTAAATAAATTTTTTCCCTCGCGGTTCCCAGCCAACTCCCGACCGCGTCCTCGGTTGCTTAACTGGATCCAGCACTTACTCTCGGGACCATTTGTCGGACTATGACAGTTTCATATTAACGTTAGTTGGTAGGTATTAGTCGAACGATTTCGTAGCCTTCGGTCGACACAAGAACTTCCGAAAGTTTTTTTGAGAACTAAAATCCTACCCCCTCTCCCTCACCTCCTCCCCTACACATTCGTTTTTAGCAGTGGTGACGTGGTGATGTGCCACTATTATTGCAAAAAGTGACCAACCAAGAAACGTATATTGGGCCGCGTGGTCACCGTGCACATGTCAGTCACAGACACGTGAACCACCACCGGTGGTCAGCATTGCATCAAAAAACCATCAAACATTTCATGGTTGAAGCAAAGCAAGAAATATTGAAGTCTCACTCGTAATAAGGCAAAACGCATCTTAGTCAGCTAACCTCTAAATTCTAAAAAATCTTTAAATTCGTACGCCCCCTATGTCAATTGAAACAGCACAAAGACATTGCTCTGTAGTTAAATCACTTGCATTTTAAATAATAATTTGGATTCAATATAATCTTAGTTACAAGATTTGGGTAGATAGGTATAAGTATAACTACCGACATCAAAGGAGGAGAAATTCGGCAGGTACACGTCGCGTTTTTATCAACTTACACATTGCCTCCTCCTTGCAAAAAAGAGATTTCACAAGTTTTTAATATAATACAAATGTACAACAGGTACCTCACGCAAGCCCTCCGATAGAAAACTTCAAAGCGTCGGTTAAAACGGCAATCAAATTCCACTACGTAGTTTGTAGGAACTCAGTGCAGAAACAGAGAGACAATAACTGACACCGTACTACATATGTAGTTATAATTAATGTTAAGACGTATAGGATTGTGTCTCAGTCTAGAACAACTGGCTCATATTCGGTCGCAGGTACTACTTATAATGATAAAATATTTATTTTGGAACAAAACCTATACAGGTACAAAGATACGTGTAACAAACTAGGATCTTCCATAAACATAAACTGTGTTGCAGTGATCAATGTGATACAACAACGTACCTAAGTGAGAAAATGTTACAACGTTAAAGAAATGATAATTTTAATTTAAAAATAAAAACAAAGTATAATTGTAAAAGCAAGGTCGTGCAATTAGTAATTGTGTTCATACATATATGTGTGTGTGCGCGCGCTTGTGAGTGTGTGCTGCTAAATATTATAATTATTAAAAAGGTTCTGCTAGATAATATTTTAAGCCGCTCGCAAAATGCACGCCTAATTTTACCGTCTAATGACGTCCATTTTAAACTATGTATATTCATTTTCTATCTAAAACAAATCCATTTGTTTTATTGTAATGTATCTTAATCTAGGTACCTACCGCTGAAGGAAAACCTCGTGAAGCTCAATTAATGTTGATCATGACCTTATCTCATGGCACGTGGAAGGAGTATCGAGGTCGGCAGTGGGACACTTTTGGGTCGTAAATTAAATCCAGGTATTTGGTTCACTTCACAAAACCTACGCCTTACGTTTAAAAATACCTTGTATCATAAGTGGATTTTTGTGAGTTCTATGTTACGTTAATTTATTAAACGTTAATGTACTTACAGATTTTTGATCCCGTTGTAGATTTATTATTATTATCGACAAATTCTCGCGATGAACATAATAAATAGGCACCTGCTTTAATATTTCATGTAATATTAATCTTTTATTTAAATAATGAATTGTACCTATTATAACATTTAGTTGCAAATCTACGAACATGAAAGCGCATAATTTTTTTATTAAAATAATAATAATTAACGTAAATGAAAATAGAGTTGAATTTTATTGTTTCCATAAAGTCATTAAAAGTATTTTAGTTAAAAATACTACCAATATGCGCCGCCGTTAAAATGATGGCAATAAATAAAGCCGTAGTGAAGTTCCCCTTCAGTGAGGTTGCATTAAAATACAATGGAACAGGGGTGGATAAACTTTGTACAAGTTTTTTAAACGCAGGAAGCTTCTATAGTCAAACTCGTCTGTTATCGAATGCGAAGTTATCATTTGTAACAATGATAAAATATTATTACCTATTGAAGACCACCCCCACCCTAAGACGAGTCGGTAGCGGCTCTGCCTGCCGCGGGCGTCCCGGGATCTATTCCCGGTATGGTTGTTTGTGATGTCATATCTGTGTGCCTCCTTGTCGCTCGCAACACAGTGAATCCCAGAGCGGGATATCCCCGCAGTACGTGAATGTTTATTGATTAAAATATACCTACTTTGTTATTTAAACAGGCCCCTACCTACATACCTGTCTAAACTGAAATCTTGTAATAAACATAACAATTTAATTTCAATAATGAATTCTATACTAGTGTTTACTGCATTTTAATATATATAATATTTCTAGTGACACAATGGAAACTTACCTACATATTTCAAGAAATTAAATTGTATACACTTACCTATAATTTTACTAGAAGTAATAATTACGTTATAGAATTAACAATATTCTGTGATATAATTATATTATAAATACATATTTGCTATGTATTAATAAAAACAATTTGAATTTCACATATATCAAAAACACCTATTACCTACAATTTACGTCGATACCTATTAAAAACGTTATCAAATCTTATAGACTTTATAATGAGCAATTAATAAAAAATGTAGGTAGGTATATTAAAATAAATGGTCTAAGTAACACATTTCGTATAAGAGGCCCAACTGAAATATATGTACCATAATTAAAATAAACAGAATGGAAGAGGGGCTTCCTGCAGGCGCGCCACTGAGCCATCGGGCTGTGAGTCGTGAGCCGCGAGCCGATTGCACCATTTTCGCCCCTACGAGTACCTGCGAGCTCACCTGGCTGTTTTGTTAGACACCAATATTGTCTTACCAAGTACTTCGATTTCTGCCGAGGTACGCTCATGTAACGATGTCATCCGATTACTTGTCATATACCGTAAAAACTAAAATTTTAGCTAACTCAGCGCCTACTGGTTACCGTGATTACCTGACCCACTTAGCAAAAGTATCAGTTATATTCAAACTTTTTCAAATAGCCATTTGTATTCTCATACACTAAAAAAATTACGTGCCCACGTACCAATGTCAAATTACCCATTAAAAATATTATTTTCAAATTAAACATATTTCGACACACAACAAAAATTAGGTACTTATCTATAAACTGGTATTGATGTATAAAAGATGTTTAATAGACAAAAAAACTATTGTTTTCGTATCGAAGCATTTAAACATGATTTTTTTAGTGAATCGGTAGGTAAATGTTCATCAAAAGTACATATCGACTTAGACAAATAGACAATTACATTAATACAATATCTAGGCTCCACTGACTTCAGGCGCCCACAAAAAATTTAACTAATTTGATTGTTAATATAACTTCATCTCGTACCGGCCACAATCTGTTACCGATCAGGCATACCCGTGATATTACCTCGAGATAATATGACATTAGTATCGGGTATTTTGATATTTATTACAGTAAATATCGGTACACGAACGAACCACAGCCGCTACACGCCGACCCCGCACTCGCCGCCTGTTTACACAATCAAAACTAACAATACTTCCCCCGAACCAACTTTACACGGAACTTTGGAGCGAAGCGTAACAAAATAATCGGACGAACTTCCACGCCGAAACTAACGTTCCGATGTGACAGACGAATGCGGACGAAACGGAATCTTTTAATTTGCAGTTTTAACGGCAGCTTTCGAATAGGCAAAACACATGTCTCGGTGAATTAATTACGTAATGCGAAACGGAACGAAAAGTTTGTAGGGCGGCAAAGGGGAGCGGGGAAAGGGGTGTCGGCGGGAAAACTTTTAGCCGCGCGTTGCTTTATCACGTGCACTTTGTGATGACTTACCCGCTCTTCCTCGCGAATCATCTCGGCGATACCGGGGCGGATGTCCACGTCCTCGGCGTGCAGCGGCAGCGTAGGCGCCGGGGGCTCCGGCGGCGGCAGCAGCTCGGTCTGCGGAGACACTCGGGGGCTCGGTCCCGGGCTTCGGTCTCCGGAACGGCGTCGAGCCTTCGTCGGAGTCTCCGCTTCTCGGCTCGTCGGCCTCTTGGGTGCCCGCGGCTCCCCTCCACCCGACCGCAACACCGCGTGCTCCCCGCTCACATCTGTCAACCCCCTGATCTTCAACATCTCCGCCACTTTCAGCAGCGCCGAGATCTGATCTTGCGACACGTTTATCTCCCCTCGGTACATGAAGTCCACCACCGCCTTCAGGTCGCAGTACTTTATGTCCCGCATGATTATTATGGGGTGCCGGCACGGATTCTCCATGAACAGCATTTGGAAGTAGGGGCTACACGCCGACAACACCACCTTATGCGCCTTCAGGCTCCGTCCCTCGCAGGCGAGCGTGACGTCCACGAAGGACTCGGTCTGCAGGAGCTGGTCGAAGCAGTTGGCGAGGTTCGACTGGTAGTTGTTCCAGCGAAGGCAGAACTGCTGGGGGGAGCCGTCGGACCCATCCCGAGCGTCCATGGCGGGTTCCTCCTCGGCCGGCATCGCTCTAGCGGCAACGGACTCGCATCTGCAACCGAACGCGAGATTTGTAGTCGTAGAAGCGCAACGCATGCACCGCCGGCGACGACTCGCGAGGCACTGAGCTGCGGGCAGCGAGCGCGCCGACCGGGGGGCGGGCCGAGTGCCGCGAATGGCCGCCACGTACCGCCCACGACCACGCCCCCGCACCCCCCAACCTCTCGCTCCGCATCGATCGCCCGGCGCCCGCGCAACCCACACACCGCCTTAGTTTTGCTAAATATACTTGCCCGGACCCCAGCGACGTCATTAATGGGTCCATGCCACGAGATAGATACGACCAGAAGGTTCGCAGGCAAACAAGATTCTCTTATAATTGCCTACGTGGCCCCCCCCACTTATCGACCTTTGTAAAAATGAAACAGATATTACAATTTTCTATTTATAATGGAATTTTTACCTATAATTATAGTAGCATTATGTAGGTTTCAAAATAATTTTGTGAAATAATGTAGGCGGGGTACGTCAAGCGGACGAGCTTATCTGTTATTTTGTACGTGTTATTTTTAACTCCAGGTTGATTATTTGTTTATTCCTTCAAAATTAATTTATTATTATTTTAGATACATGCCATAGTAGGAGTAGGTACCTAGGTTGCAGATACTTTCTTATTTCCATTAGGCATAAACACGTTGACGTCATTGATAGGAATCACGAGTCAGTAAGTGATCGTACGTACCTAATAAAAACCTATAACCTATTTTTTATTCCTATTTAGTTGTAATAAGTTTCTATGTCAATTAGTTCCTAGCACAAAGTTTAGCGAAAGCTAGACTCGGAGGCGGCGGCGGCGCCATATATTAGTATGACTTATTGTTGGAACCGACCTTCTGTTTATATCTTTTATCAAGAACCGTACACTGCAGTGGGTGCTGACGTGTACTTCATTGAGACATATTGTCGGTGATTTTCGAAGAACATTATGACATGAATATATTTCAAAATATTATTTTAGTTTTGTTACATATATGTTTATATATTAAACTATATGTCAGGCAGTGATAGCCTAGTGGTGTGACCGTTGGTCTTCCGCATGGGAGAACAAGTTAATCTTGCTAGAAATGTTTATCAACTGTTTGAAGTCCCTAGCTCTGCACCTCCTTATTTAAACTCGATGACTAATAGGCACCTTTCATGGGGTTTAACCTGCCGGCATATTTACCATTCACAACTTAAAGCTATGACTTTTCATCAATATCATTCCGCTGCGAATTTGGAAAGCCAGGTATGAACCTGGAACCTTACAAGCTGGCTTTTAACTATGGCTGTCAACGCGTGTCCTTGGTTGGACTACTTGTCTTCAGATGACCCAATCGTTCTTATTTAGGCTACCAATATTTATTTAACATTTTTTTACACAAAATAAGTTAATGTGCGACAAAAATCCCACCTGATGGAAAGTCTAAGATCTTGAACGCACCAACTTATAAAAGCCTATTCACTCTCCTCTTAGATTCCCACATTATATATCTAAGTAAATACATCAAATTTTACAACATAGTTTAGTGTAATACCTTCATAGGTAAAATAATAGGATGCATAGGAGTCTTTATGTTGTAGGATACGGGAATTACCTTGCTGTAATACAATAAGAAAACAGACGCGATTTTACCCTTGTATAAATGTAGGTATATTTAATTATCTTTATTATACAAAGATGTATCTTGTTGGTAAAGCCATTAATTAATTCTGTCATTATCTTAGTCAAAATCGGAGCTAAGCCATTGGCTATGTTGATTGACATAATAGGTAATAACCGAACGTGCAGCTTCCATCTTGGCCATTGCAGTTGGACTGCCCGATACAGTCTGTTACTGTATTCTAAATATACCTAATTGAAATAAAATTGGAAATAGATTCAAAGTCAGACAGATACTTAATAGATCTTTACTTCATCGCTAGTAAAGGGCCACTAACCATGGATCCGAATGCAGCTGATAACGTCTGCCATTTTCAACTGCCCCAAAACATGAACTGTTCCTATCATTACCAAATCCCTATGAATATATAAACAAATACACTCTTAATACGTAGGTAGGTACGTATTAATTTTAATTTCCTGATAGTAATACACACTGCTTAATTGTATTCGAAATGTGTTGCATAATTTTAACTAAAGTCATTAACACAATTTGGCAATGTATGTTTTGAATATAGATATCACAGCAACATCTTTGTTTGGTGAAATTCTCTGATGCACAAATTTAGTGCTGTAAGGTCCGGAATACTATGTGGACAAATTCCGGATGAGGCAATAAGTAAGTAAACTCCTTATTAGGTACGTACCTAATACCGGTCAAGTTTAAATAGATCAAAGAAAAATTCTTCCAAACTAAATTAGTCACCAAAATAAATTAAATAAACTAGATATTTATGAAAACTTTGAGGCTATTTTCCAGATAGGTAACCGGTGCGGGAGGAGGGATAGTTTATTGTTGATTACTTAGAGTTTGCATTTTACTTTAATAAAATTCATATATTCGTCATTTATACTCTAGGTAGGATTTTAAGACTTGATGGTTTGATTAAATAAGTTCGATCAGAATATATGTAGGTAATTACTTTTTTATTAACACCCTGCAAAGATTAATTAATTTATAATAGACGCGCGTCAGAAATTTTTAGGTTTTCCCATTGATTCGCGGAAATTTGGGAGACATTATGACCACGCGGGTGAAACTATCAGAGTTCCCTTTTTTGTGGAACGGACGAAACCCTATTACGGCGATAGGAGTGGTTAAAATAGTAGTATCTTTTAAACAACAGTAGTACTCGCGACTTGGTACAAACACGTGTCACACAGCAGCTTGGCACAGCACCTAAATACTAATGCAGTACTATAGTCAGAGGACTTGCACCAATAATTTGAGATTCTTAGGTAATGTACCTACCTATAACTCCATCTTTGGATGTTTTTTTTTTTTTAATTTTAGGGCCTTTATTGACGCAATAGATCCCAAAACAATAGTTGTTAGAATTTTTGTCTGTCTGTGCGTTTGTTCGCGCTAATCACAGAAACGGCTAATGTATTGCAGTGAGCGTCACTTAATATTTAAAGTTTGTTTCATTGCAATCCGTCCATAAATAAAAAAAAATATATAAATTAATATTGTAATTTGTAATTCATAGGACGAGAAAAACCCAGAAAAATGCAGATACTATTTTTAATCGTAAGGTCATTTTACAGAAGCGAAGCGAGGGCATTTGCTAGTTTGTAATGAAGTTTTAATAATCGAACGTAATTTGAGGGAGACTAATTACTAATATTGATAGTTTTGGATATGCAATTTAGTTGATGAGATTTCTACGGTTTAAGTTTTTAGAAAACGTCTATCTCAAACTAAACTAAACCGTAAACTCTCGAACCAACGTCAATGATGACCGATGACATTGCGATCAACCAACCAACCAACAATTAACAACACGACCGTATACTGTTTAAGACCTACATACGTACTGTGCTGTGTCGGTTCTTAATAACAAAACAGATAGGTACCCATGACCAATACTCCGCCAGCTCACTAACTACACGAGTATAGCACTAATACGACAGTCGCTTATAATTGCAATGCTGCGATACAATAACATGCAAATGGATAAGTACCAGCCAATTCGCATTGTTATCCCTACTTGACGTCTTTCCTTACGTAACCGTCTAATGGAGTTTCTATTTATAATGACACGACTTCAGTTGCAGTCAACCGTGCAGTCCACCTGTTGTCGACCTGCGATCGTAGCATTCAAGCAACATTTTCCAGGAACATTCGACTACTACCACCGTGCTATAAGACAGGTCCTGCCTCGTCAGAGACCGAAGCATTGTCCTCGTTTACCTCCTCGTTAGATGCAGCTCAATCCTGTAATTTGTGTTAGGCAGGTTGATTTGGCAGAAACAAGGGGCGTGGGTAATGTTGTTTGCTTAGTAAATTGCACATAGATAAGACTTGCGGTTTCATTCAAAATGGATTCGAGGGTGGGTATTATCATTCCCTGTACGGAGGTGGCACGGACCTGTGTATGGACACAATTTAAATATCTTAATAACGAAAACAAATATTTCTGTTGCATAAATGTCGCGACCGGGTAACGATCCCAGAGCCTGTCGATCAACAGCGAGGGTTGTTGTTAATTGGCATTTTTTTGGTAACAGGGCAATAGATCTGACCTTGGAATTCGAATGGAAATGTCATAAATATCATCGCTTTTATTCGCTTTTTTCTCTTAAGGAGCAATTTACCTACGTCTATGAATTATAAATATATATTGCAATAGCTCCAGAAGAACAGTATAATTTATTTACTATCCTCTTAATGAAATGTCAATACCAACTTTTATTTTTTATTCCGCGTGAACAGGTCAATCATATAAATTTGTTTGGTTTCTGCATTAAGTTATGAACATGGCGAGACAGATAGAAATAAAATCGAAAAAAATTTGTTTGGCCTGTACATACACACACACACACACAGTACATACAATATTCGGCTCCGTTACAATATTAATAGTACGTATGGTAGGTATACCTGCAAAAATTTTTACTCTTCGTTTCCAGATTTCGTCTTTTGCATTGTACCTAAACAATGTTACAAGAAATATGTACTAATAATAATGTATTATAATAACACAATTTAAATAATATTATTGAAAAATTAATTATGTGGTTCACTTTTTTACATAAAAATGTTTACTAAAATACACCCCGCTTTCAAATAAATACATTTATAACTGTTAACTAGGTACTTTGATAATATGTATGGATACGTTGAGATTCTGCTCGAAGTATATACCTTATTATAGAAACTACGAGTAGATGAAACACGGTTTTAATACATCCCTATTTAAAAATCATCAGAAATTCATTACGTAGGAAATGTCAGTTTAATCGTGATGATTATGACGGATTATGGGGAGGGCCTATGAGTGACATACGGGGATCCATTTACTAACTTTACATCATAGGTAGGTAGGTAATACTTGTTGATTCGCTCCGGCTAGTACCTGCCTACTGGCTGGACCTATTTGACCCACTTTCGTGTATCGATCGCAACTCAGTACATAACGAACCAGAAATCTAGGCATGCCTTTAGAGAAGTGACCGTTGAATAGGTATCATGGTTTAGTTTTTATTGTCTGATATAGGATACATACAAATTTAACTGAAGGTTGATTGATCCGTACAAAGTTTATTGATGATTTCAAGTGAAGAAAGAAAAAAGACCTCCACTCATTAGCGGAACATTCCTTCGTTGGGTAGTTTCTTGTGTTGTATGAGGTAGTCTCGAAGGACTTCTTATGAGAAAATATAAACTTATAAATGAAATAAGGGATATATAGGATTTTAACATAGTTTACAGTGAAATTTAAAAGAAAATCGAAAGGTAGATATCTTTGTGTATTTGGGAGCAGATTCGAGAATAAGGCGAAACACAAACGTTTTCTTTAGAAAAAACAATACACTAGTGTAATATCCATAAGTAGTAACAAGCGGTCGCTTCACTTTTGGAAACTCAATTTTTACGTTAACAAACAGCAATGAAATCCTTATTGTTATTCTGTTGTAGTTTTTGAGATTGTCGCATACAAGCAGAGAAACACAGAATTGTTTTTAACATATAGCCTATGTTCATCCAAAACACCTACCTGCTTAAATGCCTACCTTTCGAATGGTAAATGAATTTTTCAAATAGCTGCCACAGTTCCGAAGATTACCTGAGGGTAATAGGGTATGTATAACACGGGGTATGTATGACATTAATACAGATATAAAGTCTATCAGTCTATGAGTTCCTTTTATCTTCAAAAGGATCGTAAGATCAGTAATATCTTGAAACATTTTATCACGGCAGTGTGGCGGTGCTCTAAGTTTGATTCGATATTGCGCCGACCCCAGATAATGGAATTAAGTAAGGCACATGATGACATGTTCTTCCTATTATATTGTGTCAACCTCAAATGTGACTTACAATCCTATAGGAGTAACTGAATAAATTAGATCCGAACCAAAATCAATGTTCCCAACTGATTAATTGACATGTGAGTAAGTTAGGTGTTGGCGTTCCGGTATTTACTTGGGGTGAGACCGTTGGTGTCCTATGGGATAGGTAGCTCCTTAGTCTTGACACACTTAAGTTGCGCGAATAAGATATATATAACGATCATAAGTCAATGTTAACTGATCGAACCTTTTAAGCAGTCTCGCGTGTGGTCGGGACTCGAATTGCTCGTTGCAAAATTTCTTAAATGTTTCCACGTTTCGGAGGACACGTAAAGCAGTCAGCCGCAGCTGCTTTGGTTACATAGCAGTCGTAAAGCTATGCTGTAAGCTTTCGGATAGCATAAAAACTTCCGTCACTTGGGTTGGCTAGAGCAATCAGTACCAATCAGCGCTGTAGCGTAGTGAATACGCTCCAATATTTCTCGATTACAAGAATACGCCCGAGCTCCGCAGTGGGCCGTTGATGGGGTAAAATCTGTATCAGCGAAGAGCTTATATATACAAATACTTTGTATCAGAAAGGGCAACCGCAGCTCACGGTGTTAAATGTTAACATGAACGTAGTGATTACAACTTTTTGAGGCGAAAACTACGATGGAGATATGATACTAGTATATGTTTTGCTTGGATCCTAATTAACTGTGATTCACATTTGCAGCAAAACAAGGAATGGTCGAACAGTAAGAAGCGGTATATTCTGTCATTCTTATTTTATACTAACTAAGCTATTAAATTAGTATTAATTTAATACAATGAATTTCCGCAAAGTAACGCCTGATACTATCAACTTTAATTAAAATACTCATTTACCATCAATCGGAATGCACTTCAGTAACCAATTTACAAATCAGTGCAAAGAGAGAGCGATCCTGGTGTAGTGTCCGAGTTGTTGCTCATGACTAGACCGCTCACAAGGGACACGGTCTTCCGCCAGCTGCGTCTACTAGCTTTTTTTCTTTTTTATTAATGAAATTTCTGCTCCACAAACTTTTCGTCCGTGCCTTTTTTGGTGTTTTCTTACATTTTTTGATTACGCTCCGATGCGAACCCTCGCTGACGCCACGGCACTTGTGCGCAGGTTTCACCGTTCGGCTTTACCTACGAGCGAGTGGTTGCCTCAGCGAGGGTTTTACACTTGGGATTACTTAAAACTGTAGAATCTCTATTACTATGTACATATATTTTTATTATATTTGCTTAAGCTATGTTAATGTATAGCTTAAATATTTTTGTCCTTCACAGAGGCCGCTAACGCCTTTAAGTGTTTGGCGTGGTCTATACGTCTATTGGCTTGTAACGATAACAATACAAAGGTCAGTCACATCAAAAGCTCATCGCTTAATCTCTAAATATTCGCTAAAATGAAATGAAAGTACCTAAGGCTTTCAATGTAGTTTGATTACAAGTTAAGAGTGTCCGTTTTAAGGTTGTGTTGATCCTTAATTTGTCGCGATCGTGCCTAGCAAGCTAAATGTTGACACAATATCCGCCCGAGGCACATCGACGTGACTGATAAAAACGTCTCTGGAGCTAGTCGTTTGTGTGTCTGTGGTTATGTTCAGTTTTAGCCACCGACACGTGGCGCCATCTCATTTGACAGCCACTAACATAAAAATATCAGTAAAAAATAAGAAGTAGGTCATCTACAAATATGTGTCCAAGTATGTATATGGCTTCTATTACAAACTGTACACAGTGCAGTTAATACGAGACACTCCGTTTCACCGAAGCCAAATTTAAAGGAATCCGACTCTTTGTTCTAAAAGCGCGTACAAACAAACATGTCGACGACTCCGTTAAATAGCATTAAGTTGCTCTTACGTGCAAGGTTCATAGACGTTGAGGCCAAATGTTATGTTTCTACTAGATTGACTCTTTTTGTTGACAACGTCCACCCATAGACGAGTAGGAATAAGTACTTGTATATATCTATTTAATATTAATCTATGCTTCAAAGAATCAAATCCATTTCCATACTCGACGCCTTAGCCCAGTTGGTAGTGACGCGGTAGTGGTAGGTCCCGGGTTCGATTCGCGGATAACAGATAAATGTTTTTTCTCGGGTCATGGGTGTTTGTAAGGATATATCTGTGTATGTCCATGCCACCTACAACACAGGGAATCCTAGTGCGGGGGTGTGAGTGTGTAAACGTTTATTTATTTCTATTTGAAATATAATGTGGGCTTAAATATCTTGTATTTTATAAACAGGATAGTTTAAAATTAATCTCACCACTAGTTTTGAAACATCAGAGGCTATTTTTTAGTTACACACAATTGTGCATAATTTTTATCTTTGCCTAAATGACCCATTCAATCGTCTCGTCAATTGAAATACCTACAATGATTCCTATAATTTCAACATAACAATTACTAACAAGAATATTAACAATATCAGTTTACATATCATAAACCTTTTATTCGCAGCTAAAGTGCGAAATGACATATTTGACTTACAACACACCTAAACTTCCAGATGTTGAAGCCTGTATGTGGATTTGATTTCGTCAGAACTTTATGTGCTAAGTCAATTTCACATGTCAAGTGGACAATATAACGACAGTTTTTTTTTCATTTATGACAATCTTCTCGTTTCCACATCGACACGAGGACCACGAATAAAACGAAGATTATCGCACACTATTAGTTTGATATCTATCTATCTATACTAATAATAAAATTTTAACTGATCGCTTTCTGTACATGAACGATATATGAGAAAAAACATTATTAGGGGCCTTTATTAACGCAATAGAATCCAAAACAATAGTTGTTAGAATTTTTCTCTGTTTGTCTGTGCGTTTGTTCCCGCTAATCTCAGAAACGGCTTAACCGATTTCGTTCTGGTTTCCACTAATGTATTGCAGTAAGCGTCATTTAAAATTTAAAGTTTGTTTCATTGCAATCCGTACATTAATAAAAAAGTTATGAAAAAATATACGTATTTCTAATTCGCATTACGAGAAAAACCCAGAAAAATGCAAATGCTATGTTTAAGCGTAAGGTAGTTTTTCCGAAGCGAAGCGAAGCGAAGCGAGGGCGTTTGCTAGTTGTTGTTAAAATAACTATTAACTTAATACCTTACTTTAAAAAGAAGGACAGTTTTTAGCGACTTCATAAAATTCTTACTCAAAACAACAAGTTACAACTCAACTGTACTATTCCCGCATTGTTACTGAGACAGAGCTATGGCAATACAAAGCCGTTCTACGAAGCCAGTTGTCTATGTTTGTACAGGGGCATATAAAATATACAGCAAGGTCCTCGACGGACCGTAAACAAATGTACCAACGTATAAAATAACGTACGCGCTGCGGCTTGAGAAGAGCGTAGAGGTGGCCTTACAAAGGCTGGTTACTGGCTGGCTTGTTTTATGGCATGAACCACGGACTGTATGATTACATTTATTTTGGTCTGTTTTTTTTTTTGTCGAATAAAACAAACTGTTGATGCTTCAGATCAGCTCGAGAACAGAGATAACGTCGTAGTATACCCGATTAAAAAGTGTTTGTTGACAGTTACTCTTGGCTTCTTTTCTCATGAGAACAGACTTAATGGCCTATATTATGTACATTTTGTTAGCGATAACGAAATTCGAAAATGTCGAAATGTATGGAGTAATATAAGTCATCGGTATGCTCTTTGTCTTTTCTATACATTTAAACAATTTTGTCATCGCTAACAAAATATAACTTTGTCTAGAGGCCCTGAGCAGAAAAAAGATGTAACCATTGTATTTAATAAATTTAATTTGTAATTAAATTTATTTAGAAGTTTCACTGTGAACGTGGAAACTAAAAGCAAAATGCTATTAAAAAATACTATTAATCAAAATGCATAACGCCTCCATTTTACACACATCCCATAAAGGCAAAAAAACTTATTTTATTAACAGTACCAAAATATTCTTAACTTATGAAACCTCTTAAAGAATTTATCGTCTATGGTTCGTGGAGGGTGAAAAAATGTATGGTGTAAGTATATAGGACAAATATTTTAATAGTTTTGGCTTGAACAAATATAGTTAATAATAATAGTATTGTTGGAAGGTCGTTTTAGTTTAGGACCACCGGCGAGTAATGTTTAACTTGTATGGACTTTTAACGTTAATATGCGAGTAGATAGGTACATTGGTACATTGAGTAGATAGGTTGACTTAAATTTACGAAAAATCCTCGTATTGCAATTAAAAAGATAATTTAATGCTCTGTTTCTAGGGTGGCAGGAATATACATAAATATGACACCACAAACACCCCGTTCATTGAATCGCATGTTTTCAGAGAACCTCGCGGTGAGTGTAAAAGAGTACGCAACTATGCCTTCGTTAATATTAAGATGATAATAGATAAAGAGTAATGGTATTCTATCGGTTTCAACTGTAATAACCCTCAAATACTTCATTGTTAATGACTTAAAAACATCAAGTAAGGCACGGTGATATCTAAAACCGTACGCCAACCAAATCTGTCCGGCTGATAACGGCATCATTTAATTTTTTATGCGTACCGACTAATCAAAATTACATTCTTGGTGCCATCCATATTGGTACTACGAACGGACTCGTAAACACCACGGCTCTAAATCAAATGTGCGGCATAAAATGGCCACCCGGTATTTTTTCATTATTTTACATCACTCATAAAAGTATGTGTCGACAGTCGTGTCGGGCCCACGCGAGGGTCATCAAATTAAATTGTAGAGCATAAACTGGTCTAAATCGTAATCTGAACTTAGTGGCCGTTGGGCACACGTTATTAATTAAGTTATAAAGAAGTCGCGGCAAATTAGCATGTTTATGAGTGAATGATGGAGGCGAGTACAGAGCTTGCTTTCGCGTTGATTAGTTCGTCGAGGCTCGATTCAAGTTCATTACTAGTAACGCCATCTGTTAGTACACTGTCGAACCACAGGTAAATACAGAGCAAAATGTGAATTTGTTTATGTTTTACTTAACAACATCTGAATAAGGAACGATCATACGTCACACATGACTTATTTGATTATTTTAATGAATAATAGCACTTTTACTTTTTTTTTCATAATTAATTATCCAAATACGAAATTTTTCAATGTTTAATATTTAGAACCCAATGAAATATACTCAGTTTCAAACTTGAAGTGGAATAAATATTGTTGCTACGCTAATATTAAAGTAACTGTTCACGTATGTCAACCATTTATAATATTCGTACGGCATCGCAGGCGACTCGGTAAAGTTGCTTAGAAATCCTAATATTTACTATGTGCATATAAAGAGTTTTTAATTGCTGCAGCACGTTATTCATTTTCTCGGAATCGCTGTTTGTGAAAGCCCATTATAACTTTGTAGTCGCATATACACATTGACATATACATTGCATATGGACCGTATCTATTTCATAAACATATGTAATGCCGTCGGTCCTCTACTGTACCAAGAGTGTATGTACGTGTAATAACAAGTTGATAGACGGTCGAAAAGCAATGGTAGCGTAATAGTTTGACGTTGGTCTCCCGCACGGGAGACTCGTTAAAATCCTGCACTCGTCCTTAATTTTCCGAACAACGTGTGTCTTATAAATTAATTATCAGTTGCTCTAGTAAGAAAACCATCGAGAGGAAATCTGCGTACCTAAGAGTTCACCATAAAGTTCTTAAAGGTGAAAGATATGAAGTCAGAGCATCCACAGTTAGCAGCATGGCGGATTATGGCCTTAACGTAGCCTCATTGTGGAAGGAGATCTAATTGTAATCAAATAAATAATCGTTTACACACTCACACCCCGTACTAGCACACAAATGTAACGTCACAAAAACCCATAACCCGAGAAAAAACATTTATTATCTGTGGCTTAAATGTCTGCCCCGGCAGATAATCAAACCCGGGACCCCTCGCTCGGCAGGCAGGGCCACTAGCAGCTGGAAAATGGGGTAGTCAATGATCAAACAAATATTAAGAATATATAAACAGAACAACAATGAAAATAATAAATGTAATAGCCTTGTTAAAAAAAGCTTGTGATAAATCACTAAAGAGAATTGGATGAATGTGGTAAAAAAAACTAAAAGAATAATAAAAGAAAATTTTACTAGTGACCTAAACATATATAACATAATTGAAATTGAAAGGTAACTCAACCGATGTGTTTGAATTCTCATCAGAGAATTTATAAATAATTTGGGTTTTTGTTTGTGCAAAACGTTTTTACCTAATAGTTAGTGAAACCAATATGGCAGAACCTTTTCAGTTCCTAGTACTATACCGAAATGTTACGCTTTTTATGTTTTAGAATTTTATTATTTAAACGTTTACAAATAATTACGATTTAAATAGATTCATTGTAAAAATCGTTTTTTTTGGTGTATCGATTTGTTAGTACATCTCTAGGCGATAAACGTTAAAACGGCCCTATTATATTGTGACGACTATAAATTGGAAAGGTCATAACGTATTGACATATAATTACATACATATAATTAGAGAGAGAGAGAGAGAGAGAGATATATATATATATATATATATATATATATATATATGAAATATTAATAATTAAATATAGATAAATAAATATTTAAAGATTGATATGATAACATTAACACACATGGCATAGAACGGATATGTCAGCGACGCAAATTTAAATCATAGCAGGATAATCGATGACATATTTGCAAAAACGTAAAAAATAATAAATAGTTGTGACGTAAGCATCATATAGTCTGCGATGTTCAACTTGTCACTACAATGTTGTGACACGAGAACAATATATGTATGTCAGTGGAAAAAAAACTATAATTTAATGTCACTTCAATAAAAGACAAGTTTTAATGAGTGCGTGTAAATCTTTATGTGCGATTGGTATAAAACTTAGCAATTTATACCAATCTCACTTTTAAAGGAATTTTCACTCGCTTATGAAAGTATTTGAAAATAAAAAATATAAATAATTAGATGTTAAACCAGCTGATGCCATTGTAACCTTGAATGTAACAAATGTCAGAATTTTTCAAAATGTTTTAAAGTAAGTACAAAAGTAATAAATAAATAAATAAAATTAATTAATTAATTAAATAAATAAAAATGCATTGGTAAATTTTTATCTTTTTGTCAGTCGTCAATTTGGCATCTACATATATAAATAAAATGATTGAAGTCTGCCGTTGTGCGCGCATCACACAAGAACTGCTTGATAGATTTCAATTAAGTTTTTTAACTTTTATTTCTTAGACACATGGCCGTAATATTAAAAAAATATTAGAATATAATAATTTAATATAACATTATAAAAGTTATAAGAAACAACGATTTTTACAAGCTCCACGTGTCCAATGTCATATTTTTTCCTCTGCACATAAAATACATTGTCAACGTAATGAGCAACGCAGCCCATGTCGCGGGTATCAAGATGGTTGCCTCAAGTTGACAAAAACTGTACTGACTACAAGTATGCATAAATTATATTTGCTTCAAGTTCAAATTTATTAATGCATTTGTAGTCAATAACAATGTGGTGATTATCACCACACCATAAGATAACTGATGCTTCATGCTATTACTCAATAACGTTTCATAACTTTTTACATATAAAAGTATTTGAAAGTAACAAAAATTGTTTTGCGTGATATTGCTCAGTCGTAATAGCTCACCGAGAATTTTACCAAAGACCATATTATGTAATAATAGTGTAATAGGTATTTATTGTCTTGCCAAGAATTTAATTAAAATATATTGCGCCATACTTTTCCATTAAACAAACGAAACCGCCAGGTGTACGTATATGATCTGGGGTGAGATCGTGACTCGATGTCACTAATGTGCTGCGTGCTCGGTATATGTCGCAGTAAAATGGTAAGATGGTAAAATTATATCAATAGCGATACACCTGGTCCAACGCTGGGCATTCACGAAATCTTGAAGCTGTTCCATAGTATTTTGGTGGGTATAAGTCATGTGGATAACTCGATTTATCCACTGAGAATCTTTTAAAGATTTCGTACCAATGCCATGACTTGATATAGTTCTGATCTGACTCTAGTATTGAACCGACGGTAATCAGCAAACGTGGTGTATGTAATAGATGAAAATACGCCTATTACCTAGTAAAATCTATTAAACTTAAAATTCACTTTTTCGCTAGTAAGACGAGAATTCGTATAATATTTTCCGGCACAAGATTATGTCATTAAAAATATAATATAATTAGATACTCATATAACATTTTTAAAACATGTCAAACTTCCTGTCGAATACTATGTTTTGAATAGAGATGATTGTTAGTTTGTAGTTAAAAATTATGTGCAAGTTCACGTCATATAATTTGATACATATGAACGTACTTGGATAATAATTATTTTTAACACCTGTACATGATTCTGTTAGGTCTATGCTGACATTCAAAGCTCTCATAATATAACAAAAAACTATATTTTTCATGTTGGTGTTCATAATGATACTGTGACATACACAGTACATATGTACTATCACGCACAAATGCAATGTTACCTCCTGAACAATTAGCATTCGTTAGGTATAAGGCGTCAGTAATACAAATTGGTTGATAAATTTATTCAAATTCAATTTTTTCTTCTACATTTGACGTTGATTATTTTGCTGATTACAAACATAATCATATCTTCATAATTCATACAGTCTTCAAAGACCGTTTCATGCCGCAATAACGCTTAAGCTTTGCTGCCCCATTTAATATTACATGCCTATATAATAATAATGATAATAATGAGTTGAATTCCAAATTCGAAATACTATTTCATGCATCCATTAATTAACAATATTTTGTAGAGGAACGCCAGCTCGTTAATTGGCTAACTGACGTTAATCCCGACCAGCATAAAGTACTATTGATATAACAGAAATAATCCGGATTTTAATTCCATTGATCGCGAATCTTCTGGAGAACAGATTGAAAATCTCGTAAAACGCAAACGATGGAGCAAATCGTACAAAAAAATTAGCTAATAAAAAGAGGAAGAGTTTCGCGCTGATGTTACGAGCAGAAGTGAGCTTCCTAACGGATTAAAATTATCAGTGGTGGAACGAAGAAATCGAGATTTTTAAGTTTTTTTTTACAATCTATATTAAATAACTTAATTGGCTGCAATATTTTTTGCCTAAAGAAGCATTTCTCTCTCAGAAGTGAGTGACTTTAAAGCTTTAGATTTAAGGAACTACTAGAGAAGCCACTAAATCTCTATTAAGACTCAAATAAGGTTTACTGTTGAAATCGTTGCGGGTGTTGTCCGTCAACTGTGTGACGAGCCTTCCAAAGCACTAAGGAAACACTAAACCCGGTTGAAGTTGGTACTCCAACCGACCTCGACGTGTTTTTATTGAGACGTGATCGATACTACAAGGTAAAAAAAGTGCCAAAAACTCATACAGCGGCAGCGTTCATTGTCAAAAAGGATATCTATGCAATTACGGTTTGGTCACATGGGTCGATTATTCTTTCTTAATTGTTGAGTCTGTGTGATAATTAGTGTGTGCATTAATTTATTTTTTGGGATTCTAAATATAAAATTTAATCTGTTTTAAATTGAACTGAACGTCAATTTTGTTCCCAGTATATAACCCGAACGTGACGGAGAAACTAAAAGATTTTATTCGAAAATCGTCAAATTACTTCAAGAACCACTAAAGTTTTTTTTTAATCATTTAAAATCTAGTTAGGACTAAATATATTACAAAATATATGATTACCATTAACATAAACAATACAAATAAACGATGGCAGCTCAAGAAATGCAACCCTTAACAACAGAATGTACCATATCGCTTTAATACTATACATAAATAGATACCGCAACACCAAACAGTCTTACAATGACAGGTCTCAAACCCGCACTCGTCAGTTCAGATCGTCAGTTCGTCGTAATAAATTAAAGATACAATGACTGATAGTGTTTATTGTATACGAAATGAGTCACGTCATAACGCTAATGACACGTTATGCGCGCATGACGTATTAATTACGCCGCTACCACAGCCATATAAATGCCGTGACAACTAATTAAAGGTTTATTTGTAAAAACTTAATGTGCAGTGTATGGATGCATTAGTTACCTCTAATGACGGCGTATTCCTTTTTTAAACCTGCGTTTCCTATTCGTAGGACACTACGATTGATGTTTCTTGTATACGCTCTATCATATGGGTCTCCGTGGTTATTACACATATTGAAAGTTAGTTTTGATTCATATTATAGATACTTTTCTATCTGATCCATTTGTCTAACACAGTATACAT
This sequence comes from Megathymus violae, assembly GCA_003671415.1. NCBI lineage: Eukaryota > Metazoa > Arthropoda > Insecta > Lepidoptera > Hesperiidae > Megathymus > Megathymus violae. Next base: position 4,171,133 of record PDGT01000018.1, read on the forward strand.
ATTTTTTTAATTATCTGTAATAGACTGATAGGTCACAAAGCAGTAATAGAAATGTGTGTTTACAATTTTGAGTCTCCATTGTAAATTATACTTACCATCAGCAATTTCGATAGTACTAATACACGATCGGGATTTGCGAAATAGCGACGTCACTGCTCGTCGTTTGAACTCAGTTCGCATTTTGTACTTAGGAGTCTCATAATGCGCAACTGTCTTTCTAAGTAACAGGAATAAGATGCCACATAAATATATAACAATTTAATAGATAGCTACAACCTGGCAGCGTTTAATTCGTAATTTTTTGATGTATACATATGTTACTATTTTGTATTTTAATGTTTTTAATAAAATAATTTATTTGTATGCGAATTTTTATATTTACATCTTCTATCGTAGTAGTTTCAGAATGTTAATTTATCTAGCTTTAAGATATGTGTTGAAACATCATTACGCCTTACGTAATTTTTATTTAATAAAAAATGTTTTAGATAAAAGACGTAGATAAACATTTAGAGGATAAATATTATTAAATTATTTTGGTGCTCACAATATTTATAGAATAGGTTACAATAATCGAAAATGAGTATTTGTAAAGAGTAATGACACTCACAGGAAGTTTCTCAACGCAAACAAACGGTCGATTTAGTCGGTCATATCGTGCCCCCTAATACGCGTGCTTCTCACTCTTGACTCCGACTGATGTTACTTTTAAAATAACACTTTGTTAAATATATTTTATTTATAACACTACAATTTAGTATCCATAATTAGTGAGACATGTACTTATATTATACTGCCTCAACACAGAATTGTATAAAGTATTGAACAAACTTTTTCTATAATCTTAGCTAAGGCAACGAAACGGTAAGGTGACAAAGATACACCAATAAATAATACTACATCAAAGGCTGCTTGCAAAATTTTGTTTTAGAACTATTTTGACTCAATCGATTCAAAATACCACAAGCAAATCAAATATCACACAAATTTTATATACACAAACATTCTAAATACTAGAATTCAATTAAGCGAAGTCGAGCGAGATTGACACGTAACTTCGGCTCGCTCCCTTTTTTCAGCGCGTTGTGGCTTTGTGGTGCGTGTGACGTGAGTTTTAAACGAAATAACTCTGACTTGTTTAACGAAGCAACTCTGACTTTTTAGTACAAAGCTACGTCGATATTCGTTTGCAACAGCTTGAATATCAAATATTTGTACGGACGATGTACACAGACCCTAGTTTAAACACCGTAAAATTAGTAAAAATATCGGTGTTATACTTGTCGGACCATCAAAGGCCTATCAAAATGTATTTGTTGTTACACGAAACATAAAAATACAGTTCGTTTAGTTTGTGTTTGTATATTTTATTTTTAGTGGCATCGCAAAAAAATGCGAAATGGAACAGTATTTACACTGCTGCGTATACAGCGTTTACAACTCAAATTAAAATGAAATCGCTATCACTAGGAATTTTAATCTATGTGTATAGCAAAATATGCTTCATTTATTTTTATAATTCAATTTGATTTCAATTTCTGTACGAGGACATATCATGTGTAAATCAAAATCATCATCAAACATTGAACAAAATCTGGCAAGTAATATAATAGTGTTTTCTTATTGTAACCTTGAATTATAAATAAAAAACCTATGTCTTGACAATAAACACGTTGATTGAGTTTGCATTTTTTCAACTCGTTTCAGAATGTCGGACTTAGAATTTTACCACTGTAAAACTGAACGTTTTATCGCACCAGTCTCAGTTGATAATCTTTTTATTAAATCCTTTGTGAGACTGGCTGACGGGAGCAAAGAGAATAAAATCGCATGAAAAATTGACTTTCAAAAGGTGGACCTTTAATGTAGTCAGCTAAAATGCATAAATTCTCAGTACAGATAGACGCGTGGAACTTATTAAGGTTGTACTGTTTTGGTTCTCTTTGTGCGTCTCTAGCAGGTACCCTGCCGTGCGCCGGGTGTCGTGTGCCAGTATTGTTCACTAATCCCGTTGTAAGCACGTAGTGGTTTGTTTGTGAGTGACGAACTCAGTTGATTTTACGGTTCCAGCAATCCCTCACGGCCTTCGCTATTGCAATGGCTCTCTGGAGATATAAGGTTAACACCTCTCGAATCAACAATTAAACAAAGGATGCGATGCAGCAGTGTTTAGGCAATTCGATCATTATGCCGCTAGAGTAGCTACAAATGGGTAATATCTTCTGCTTGATTTAACTTCTATTTCAGGTGGATGTTAGGAAACTGTTTGGCTATTGCTGTTTTGGAAATACTGTGAATAATATTTTTTTTTTTATTTGTGAATGAAAAAATCCTAGTGTTTTTAGCGAGACTTTGAAACGAGCGTAAAGGGGATCATCGAGTTTTTGAAACACATTTGTGTAGGACTAGTTAAATGAAATGAAATTAATTAATTTACATTTGATTCAATTTACTCTACTGGATAAACTCTAATAAAAATAGGTCAGTAAGTAAGATTAGCAAATCCTAAGTTTGTGTTCGCTCAACAATGGAACTTGATAAGGTGTAACTAATATTATTGGTCGGTAGTTAAATGTAATTGTGGTTCTGCTTGGGAGGAGGTGTAAGTGAAAGCGAAGCAATAGTAGTATGAGGCGGTTTCAACGATTTATTGTTTTTAATAATAACGTGAGGCCGTCACAAAAAGAACAAAATTCAACGTGGAGCGATGCGCAGAGAACTGTAGAGTGCGAAAGTTTTCTCACATAACAGCTTAGTACCAGGCAGGTGTTATTTATTATATTACCATTCATTTTCACCCTCACTTCGAAAAGCGACTCGTATTATGCAATGAGTCACTAATGGGTTGCAGTCATCTATTATAAATTTTATGTGGCCAGCTATGCCTACCGTCCGTTTGCGGTACATTTGGATCAAGTCTCTCTTCAAGTGATGAATCCTGGCAGTCAACAACACTGTTTTAGTGCAGACAAACGGACGGAGATTGACAGGAAGAGAATAGCAGCGGGGAGGACCGTATTTGAAATTCTTATGTCGTCTGATTAGCTCCCATGACACAATAACTGAAACGTAACGAGACCAAATATGTTTCAATTCAGCACCTATAATTGTAATACAATACACGAAATCGTCACCAGGTCCTACATTGCCACATCCAATGTTCCGCCCAGTATACAGTATACATCGTGAGTCGCGCGCGGCTCCAAGTCGCAACAGGGCGGTCAACAGTTGCAATATTGACATTCATACAACGAGCTAGTTATTATTTGTCAATTGCAGCACACCAATATAGACTATATCGCGTTTGGAAACGGCTCAAAATTGCAATTGTTACGGATATATTAAACAGTGATATGACGCAGTCATTATAATTTTTATTTGGCGTTTAAACAAACGCGAGACCAACTGCAGTTCACGATGCGATATTGAAGTTCGTAGCTGTTATTTTTTATTTGCTTTCGAGCGTCCATTCGAGAACTGTGATTTTATGAAGAGTATATAAGATGTTATAATACTTTATTATTATCTTATACTTATTTTTGAACTGGCAAGTCTTGAGAAATGACACGTGTTAGCCTTGCAGAAAATATCATATCTTATCTTTAGTTAGTATCTTCAGTAGGCAATATCATATCTTTAGTAGTAAAGGACATAATAACCTTTTCGTTCTTAAATTTAACATTCAAATGTTTTATTAATCGTATGTGAAGTAACGATTTGACACCCTCTTATATGCATTATACTGTATTTTAATAATATAGTAATATTTTAATAATATAGTATAATGCATATATGGATTATAAATTGTACAGATTCATAACCATCCAATGCACCTACTTGGTTTTGTTGACTTGATCTTACTTTTTAAATGTAAGCAAAATAATATATACAAAGTGAATCTTTCTAGTGGGCGTGGATGGCCAAATCAGAAAGTATGAGAAGTAGCGAAAAATACTTGGCAGTGTGTCGGGCCCGGTTTTAATGAAAACCAAAAATATATCATTGGCATTTCTGAAAAACCAATATTCTCAGCCAGTAATCAAACCCGTTGATTTTGAAATAAAAGAACACTCTTATTACACCATTCGAGTGTCATTAATAAGCATTATGTTTAATCATTAATGACAAAAAATAATTTAAATTAAGATGCGGTTTCGGGTTGCAATTTTAATATTTCACTATGTGAACGACACATGGCATTAATTTAAATATACGTTTAAGAAATACAAGGGAAACTTAAGAAAAATATTCCATTTTAATTAACTGCTTCATATTTTAAAGTGTGTCTATAATTATACCTATATTATTTGTACATAGTTCGAAAAGATGCTCAAAATTTTGTTCAACGCTCACACATTATGTTTTAATTTCAAATTTTTATTATCATTTCGCGGTTAAAGGTCACAATAAAAGAAAAAAAATGTAAACTTGAATTCTGAATTTGAAAATGGATTTATCCAATGATGATCTAATGGAGGCATATTTTATTAATGAGAGAAGCTCCGCTCCCCCTTTGGTATTGTACCGAAACACATATCCTCAACGTAATTATCACCCTGTTAAGCGACTCCAAAAAAATAGCCTATTCACTGTCCTCTTGAAGACTCCCACATCGTAAGCAGCCGCGAACACCGACGCGGGCAAGTTAGCTATACTATAGTAAGTTATACTATAGCTATAGTTAGGTAGCTAAATGAAACGTAAATTAATAAAGGCACCTATTTGTAATGCAGATTTAGAAATAGCTATTTTGAGTTATTTTAGTAATTCCACTCGCAGTGCAGCTGGAAACATTGAAGTATTTTAGGTTAGGACATGTAACGTTCTAAAAAATACATATGTAATTGTTACCGCTCCGGGCGCACTGTGTAAAAGTTACACCCTGGAGATAACTAAATACGTCTTGATGTCTGTAACTGATGAAATTAGAAAATTGACAACGATAGATATTTTTTATGCAATATTTTATTCTCTGACAATAACGTTTTTGACATTAATGGTACGTATACCGAAAAAATAAACACTGTTGGTCACACAACAATCCCTCTACGGATAACCGAGGGGCATGGTCAAGTACGTTTTTCATTTAATTGTTGGTGCGCCATTTTGACGGACAGAATTTATGATGGAACGCTGACCACTTTTAATAAGTCGAAGTTTTATAAGAACTGTTGCAAGGGCAGGACAATTTGCCTTTCGCTTAGACTGATCGATTATTCTTTTAGCAAGACGGAAACGCCGCCAAAAATAGCCGCATAGTAAAAGAGATGTTGATTCAGCAGTTTGGCGAAAATTTTATTGCAACGCATGGGGGGTCTGTGCCGTGGTCGTATTAGCTAGGGTTCTTCGCTTACTCTTGGTGTTGAGGTCCAAGGTACTCCGACGAGACCGAAAATAACCAACGGGGACCGACATTTTTCGTGTTATTATAACTATTCAACGTGCACTGTGCTTACAATTTCGTTCGCCCCGACTTCGTTACATACAGTACAATGTTATTTCATTGGCTTTTCTCCATTTTTGTAATTTTGAATACTTAAATATTTTAATTTTGTTTGAAAATACATTAAAATGAGATCGGTAATCGTGTAAAGGCATCCAATGTTCAACTTAAGAATTACTAACTTCAAACACTGGATATAAAATAAGTGAAAAGTCGAATGAGCCGGCGGTGCGTGTGGAGAAATTTAATGATGTGGCTCGATGGTGTTTGATTCTGTTCCGACATGAAATACAATCAAAGTTCTCACATTATGGCCTTAATATCAAGAAAAAAGTTGATTCACTGCTACAAAAATTGGACACAGTTTTAATTTTGAAACCGCCCCATTCAGAAAGTACTTCGACTTTTTTTAAAGGCTGAACATTTGTGACTCAGAGTGTCTTGAGCAAATAGTACTACCATTTCAAGAGAAATAATTAGATGATCTCCATGTGGAATCGATCCATTAATTTTTAATATTTGGATCTTTCGGGAAGCTGAAAATAGACAACGACTATTAAGAGTCAATTCAAACTAGGTGGAAAAAAATATGTTGCGAACCTTATTTAGTAATAAATATATTATTTTAACGATCTGGTGAAGGTCGCGGGTAGCCACTGGGTGAGGGCAGTGCAGGACCGATCATTGTGGGGATTCTTGCGGGAGGCCTATGCCCAGCAGTGGGCGTTGTCCGGCTGAGATGATGATGATATTATTATTTTAATGATTACATTATATTTAAATATCAACCTCAATCTATTCAAATAGAGTTGAATATACCAAATATACTAATTGTTAGTACATGTTTACACACCAAAAGAGTAAAATAACACAGTTATTTTGTTGTGTAAAAAATCTTTAAACACCAATGCCGTCGAAAATCTATAGGATGTTTTTTCATGTACCTACCTATGTACATCCCTCTCTAGCAAAGAGCATGGACGAAATACGCAGCTGCCGTACTACTCGATACACTAATTATTCGAATGTCGCATTCAATTCAAATTCATTGCTTGCTACACTCGCAAAGTGTCTAATTCAAAACATGCTTAGCAAGTAATGTATTATGTAAAAATAATAAAGTCGATAGGTTATACGAAAACAGTATTATCATAACGAAAGGACCAAATATTCATTTATTTCTTGTTTTTAAAGATTAATACAATAATTTTTTTTATTATCATTGCTTGGCTTCGATTTTTTTCTAGAAACCACTGAATAACACGGCATTTGGATACGTGTTCACAATGACAGTTTAAAAAAGACTGACTATACACAACGGCCATTTCCTTGTGATAAAATGATTTTGCACACTTCGAACACAAGGACGTGCCCTCTTGCCATTTCTACTCTGTTCTATATTTCTGTGCAATAAAGCATGAACCTTTCGGAGATAATTTTCAAAGTAAGGAAAAAATTGTATCAAAACATTAAGCAGTTTCATATTTGAAATAGAATATAGCAGTGACCTTTTTATTACATAATGTTTAAATAGATATTTATAGTTTGAAATTAATACTAACGTTAAAATATCTACGATGGAAATTTTCAATACCTTACATAATTTGCATATTTCCATCATATCCTTTATAGTCTAATGGCTAGGATACCTGGGTTTCACTCGGGAGGTTCGGGTTCGATTCCCGGTAAAGGAATTTTCAAATTTTCTCAATAGAATAACTTTTGCTATTTACTTTATTTTTCTATATTTCTAATTTTTTTTTTTAGTAATATAGACGGAATTTAGTCTTGAATAACAAAAAATTTTTATTTCAGTACTTGTTCATTTCCTTCAAAAGCCTTTCGTTTCATGTCTTGTTTTTTTGCGTCATAGTAATTAATAAAATCAATGAAGTTGTAAGATACATCACACCTCATATATATAATTCTATACCTAATATACATTATAAACTCGTTCCGTTATGGACACGAAATTAGTCAGCGAGAATGATTATATGTATGTATCATTTTGAAACAGTCCAGATGAGCCCAGCAGTGAGACAACTATGGGTTGTAATAATGATTACTCCATAATTGATTTTTATCTTTTTGCCAACTACATAAACTTATTTTTGGCTCTTTAAGCTACATATTACTCTCAGTTTTCGTCTGACGTAAGATTGAGGAATTTCTACTACGTGTAGTATCGATTGGTTTATTTCTAAAGATTTTACGACAGGCATACTGATCCATAAAATCAGCCACTTTTACATAATATTACATTGTATTTTATAATAAAGCTACTAAAATAAGGCAAAATCAAGGCGTTTGGATGTCAAGCGTTTATACTGTGATAACACTATACCCTCCAAATTAAGGTACCTATTTCTGTCTAGAAAAAAATCTGATTACATATAAGCAGCGCCCTTGTACAAACATTTCATATTTATTGTTATTATTTTATTGTGTGCACAAAGTAAACAAAATATTTTTTATATCATTATCCAAAGTTAGACGTCGGATTATAAATAGCAAAGTGTCCACTTGATACATGCAATACACATAACACATTGTCAATATATTTTTGAATGTATTTTGATCTAACTGACGTATCATTGTTTAGCTACGACATATCAGTAGATACGATTGTCTGATTGACATCCAGCGATGTAGAGATGATTTAACATATGAAATTATTTTAGTCGCTTGGAATGTCATTGTACATATTCTTAATTAAGATACGTACTCAAATCAATTAAGTCCACCCACAGATTCGCTAGCTTCTACAGTTCTAATATCAGTTTGGTTTTAAGAGACATGGGTGTCACACTAATGTACACCGACCAGTACCAAATGAACTTTAACAAAGTTTTTAGTCACTATTAATAAATCTATCATTTAATAAAGGCAAATCGAATCCAAAAATACATAGTTGAGAACAAGTACGAACAGTCGACAACTGTCCAACACTACTCAAGGAACTGAATCTCTAAAAAGCTGCTGCACGTTGTATAAGCTATTTACAACTACGAGTGTAATGGCTGGCTACTAAACTTTCCGGGGCGAGCCCTTAATGATTAATGATCACATATAAATAATCGACTATAACAATTTAGCATTGCATTGCAACCGTCCAACACTCAACCCATTTAGCAAATGAATCGTTGAAACTTTATTACCGTACACTTTTTTATTTCCCGAGAAAACGACATTGTTTTGATTTTAAACGAGAAATAAAGAACTGGATTTGTACCGCTCCCGTGCCGCTTTGTAATTGAATTATATCATCGATTTTCCATTAAGATGCTTTATGGAATGAAATGTTAAGTCTTGGGTGGGGCGGTCTACGATGCATACTGCCAGTGACCGAATATCACAACGTGTGAATCGATAGATTGATGAAACTCATATCTGTGATTCACGCAATAAATTGGTTTATTAATTTACTTAAATCTATGCAAAAATCCCTGAAAAGAACAGTGTTTATGTCAAAAATCAAGTGTATGCACCAATGTACATATCAAAACGATTTCCGTTTATGTTCGAACTCAACTCATAAAATAATTACCGAGATATTGAATAGCATCACATAAAGCACTGCTCGTGTCAATTGTAGACGATCAACTTATATCAATGAGTAATAAAGTAGTGTTTATATAAGTTTACCACACACATACTCTAAAATACATTATATAAATTGTAACATTGTTTATACTTAATATTATGAAGAGAAATAAAATTATGTGTGTATGTGTAGAGCGCAAAGAAATCTCCAGAACCATAGCATATTTGACAAATTTTTACCATTCTATAGATAATTCATTACGGATAGATATAGGCTATGTATCATGCAGGTATATACTTAAATAACTATTCAACCGAAAAAAATACAAAACAACAAATAAAACAAAATAAAAAAATAAAAAAAAACTCTTTCTTGTCTTGTCTTGTTAATGTTTTATCAATTCATATACTTTTTAATGTGTTACCTCAGAACTCCATCAGTTATTAACCGATTTCGAAAATTCTTACTGTCTGAAAGGTTATAATTTCCACTTAAATTTGTTGAATTGTTTCTTCAAAATGAAGTCGGTTTTTTGTTAAAATATTGACTTGTGTAATAATAATAATATTACCTGCATTTTAATATGTTGATATCTAAAGATAAATATTTCTGTGCGAAAAAAAAATACGTACAGTGCGTGGTCCTATGAAAAACAAATTTCTAAGCTAAAACCCCGCTGACGGCGTAATTTTCATTGCCATCTTGCTGTTACAAAAAAATAACAAAAAAGGCGCTTAACAAGCAAAACGATAAACTCAGCGTCCTGCGGCTGTCACTCCGCGGTCCGTCTGTCGGCCTTTCCAATTAACTACACGTCATATCGACACTTGGCCGAATGCACGAAGTGTTCACCGGTGTGAAATACTCGCTGCGACCGCGCGTGGTTTTTTTTGGACGCTGAAGGGCTCCGCACATAATTTGCTTCTCTCTTTTGATGTCTAGCAAATTCAAATGTATGGCCCCATTACTCCTCACTCATTTCACCCCGTAATACAACGTGTTAGACCCGAAGGTCGGGTCGTGATGAGAATGTACACACACACGTACGTGCGTACGTACACATATTAAAATTCCAGACTATTTTAGATTAATCAATTCCAACGATTAAGTCGTCATTCAATTGCTTTAATATTACCCATACAGTAATAAAACTAAAGTTATTTCACATACAAGTATTGCGATTGTTAGGGGCCGCAAGCAAAATCATAATTTTGATTCCCGAATGATGCAAACTGCGTCGGTATTTAAAATTTCATTGTTTACAGAAATTATAAAATCAAAGCAGTTTCGAACACGGTTTGTCACAAAAAGTCAAACATCTATTTAGTGGTTAACGGTCGTTATGTGTCTTTATTCAAAATGTTCTAGTTTATCGACCACCGAGCGGTAATAGCCTAACGGCTTGAAACTCGGTCTGCCGCTCAAAGAATCGAATCCTGAACGCACCTTCGAGATTCGAAGCTGGTCTATGGGAAGTGGGAGAGTATCAGTAGCGTGACAGTACTAGAACAAGAAAGTTATAAATTTCATCGAAGCAATTTCGTGAAATACGGCGGTTGGCGTAGTATGATGATTTAATAAAACTTTATTTCAATTTAATTAGAACAAAAGTTAGATATTTTTTTGCGTGAATGTACATTGTGACGAAGATTTAGTGTAATAAAAGGAGCAATTCTAAGTTCTAATTCAAGGATCTACAGTGTGTCTAAGAAACCTGACAAACATAATACCTACAAACTTCAAATTTAACATAACATCCCCTATTCAATCGATTTTGTACTATTGATTAACTACCACTAACTTCAAACACTATTTTATCATTGACCTAATTGCTTGAACTAGAAATTGTGTCACAATGATGTAGGTGTCGTATTATTTCATGAACCGAACTGGTAATATGTATATCTTTGAATTCAGTAGAAATTAAAGTACTTTTACGGGTATTTTATGCCCTACTTTTACAAAATATTAAGGAAGACATTGAAACATTAGAGCTCAGCTAAAGTGTTATAATAAAGGCGATATTCGGAATAAATTATAGCGTCGGGATACGCGTGAAATGAAATGTTTAATTATCATTTTATTATCTGTAAGATTCGTAACGCCACGGGCCGCCGCGCCGCGGTGGCGCCACTGTCTCCGCTAAATTTAAATTAAGAACACACCACACAGCCATCATTTTTCATATTACACATTAAGTTTAATTGCTCCTAGCTTTTAGGGTAAAATAATTATGATTGTGAAGTATAAATCACGGGACGATTATATTACAGTATTCAAGCTAGTAGAGAAGCACGTGCGTTGGTAATTTCGCGCCAGGTGAAACTTTTGAAGGTTTTATCATCAGGTTGGTTCTACATCAGAACCAGTTAATGCCCTGGACTTGCGATAACGATTGTCGATAGCGTGTGGTAGGTATCCTTGAATACTTCATATTTTGCCTCTACCTAAAAAGGGTAAAAGTGGATGTTTAGATAAACCACCCGGTGATAGAATAATAACTGTGAAAGCGTATCTATCACTAACATGCAATGAAAGAAATATTAATACGTTTGTTTCTTCATAAGACACGTGTAGGTGCGTATTACAAATAATTTACGTACTTATTACTAATAAAATAATAAGTTAATCTAAATGTTAAGCAACGGAAAAGCTATATAACAATATTGAAGCTGAATATATCAAATCAAGCAAATAATTAGAAATGGCATCGTTTATCAGAGATTCCAATATTCATGTTTTATGTATAACCGAAGAATGAAGGTAAGCGGTCAGGGCAATGTAAGTTTTATAATTGCAGCTTGTCAAATGTATTCTATAAAGGGACTACAATTCACAGTGGATCACTAGTATTAGCGCACGACAGCTTCTTGCAACGCTCCAAATGATATTGCTATTCTTTTTACTAAGCGTACTGGAATACTCGCTCGTAGAGCAGTTTATGATGTTACGCATGTTGCGACATTACCGCACACATATTATTAAATAGATATCCCTAGGATGCAGGAGTTGTTGACCTGTTCAGGTGCATCAATTAGAATTAACTACTCAACGAATCCCATAATATGTTAGTGATGTATCAGCAATATGTTGAGATAATGTTGTGTAATTATTAAATATTAACGATTGTTACAAACTGAGGTCTGACAACCGTGGTGCCCGCGGGTATACCTTTAATTTATTTATCTATTTTCAAGACATGTCCGTGATGTTACATAAGTTTTTCAAATATTTAATTTTCGTTTCCATTAAAAAATCTCATCTTCTGACGTTTTAAAGGCCGTGATTTAATCAAAAACATTAAGATTAAGAGCAAAACAAGCGTTCGGTATGTCTAGGAAAAATGATTTCAAAATATTCCTGTTCCGGTGATCAACTTACATACTTAATCCCCGAGAGCAACACATAATCTTCTAAAAAAATCATTACTGAATGTTGTTATCTATTGGTATTTAAAAACACAGTAACACTGCCTACAACTTTTCAATTATTGCTGATTAACAATACAATTGACATGTGGAGAATGACTGTTAAAATTATAAATAATGTAATAAATGTAAGTCTGTTATTTGACCTTAGTTTTTAATAAGCATACGCATTTGGATTCTTTTCGAAACCCAATAAAATAAATCCATAACAGGTCTTATAAACAGATCCGCTTCAATTTTTTTAACAGTCTTTGAAAATATTTTATTAAATCAAATGCTTAACCATTTCAATGCAAATATCGTAGGTACTTCAGCTGGACCACATCTGCACATAAAAAAGATCTTCGAAGCGTTACAGAATGCCATATATTACGTATCACAAATATTTCTTCCCAAACTTAGTATGGCGTCAGTGTCGAGAACACTTTCTTTTCTGAATTCAATTTTAGGTTTTCGTTTTAGACGAACATCGCATATCTTCCAAAATAATCGGGGTCACTAAGAAACGCATCGACATTTACATATGTTCAAACTAATTCGATTTGTTTAACGAACTGGGCCCACGACGACCATTACAGGTGTAACCCGCAGGTTGTAGTGCACGCTCGTATACTATACGTACCTACCTGTTATTTTTCAAATTATGTGTGTAACAGAAAAAAAAATAACCTCTAATTAAGAAACCTGTAAACGAATGTTTAAATGCTAAAATGCTAAAAAGGTGTAAAATCTGTAAAGGTGAGAGAAGATTGCTAATTTGCATTTGCCCAGCTCAATGGCTTTGACCCTTCATATTGCAAGACTAGACGCTCTGCGGTGATCTTGTTATGGATCGCGATGATGAACAAACATAAATTGCTGTAATGTGAGAAATGTGGTTCGTAAAAATTTGCGAAAACAAAAATTTGTTGCGCGAGATGCAAACAATGCCGTTACTGAGCCGGTGGAGGGAATACTGACCAATTAATATGAAGGGTTTTTACAGGATAGTCAATGCACACTACGGCCACAGCGCGGTGTTTACACTATGTGCTGCTTAATTGTAAAACATCTTATACACAAAACAAATCAACTTTAACTAAGATCTTTATAAAATTATTACTCACATTAATAATTAGTAATTATTATTACATTAATATTTTTAGTATATAAAAAATATTCATTTGAATCTGCCAACAGAGAAGCATACAGTATTTTTCATACAAAATATACATACTACAATTATAAGCGATAGACTATTTTCGATTTTCGTACAATACCTTTACGTTTTGCTGTTGTTTACGGTTAAATCGGCGATAAAGTGTGTTACCGCATCTGCAAAACCAGGCATATTTAACTAAGTTTTCAGTTAAAGACAACAAATAAAATAAAATAGTATCAGCTGCAGGTCTTTTGTATGATTGTAAAAAAATTATAAAATTCGTGATGTAACGTTGTATCGTAATAATTATGTAATAAAAAGTTAACCTGTAGTGCGCAGGTTCAATGCGCGGTTGAAAAGCTGATGATTAATGTTATTTAATTAAGCTATAGCAATAAAAATATTTTCAATAAATTTTTGTTCTCAACCTTTGGATTAATACATTACGATGTTACGAGCGTGAATACATCGAACGTTAAAGTCGAATCACAATGGTTTCACAAATATATGTAGACTTTTAATAATTATTATCGTAAGCACCACATAATAACTCTTATTTGACATTACTATTAAGAAATGATGTGAGTAACAAATATATGTACAAAGAATCGAAATAGAATTATAAAAAAAATATCAGCGTTGGTTGCGTATTGTAAAATAAGGCCATAAATACAGATACAGAAAAAATAACTTTGTATTTAGAGACAGATCTGACGATGTTCGCTTCCTGACGAAGTCCGGTCACCGATACTTACGCCCAATTAAAAAATGTCTACCTACTGTCATAAATATAGTTTGAACTAGTTACCCGCCTTCGCTTCGCTTCAAAAAACCTACGGCTTGCGTTTACAAATATTACCGGCAATGTTGTCAAAGTTCAAAGTTTTACCCACCACCGTCTTAATAGTGTCAATATTAAATTTATTTCCTGTTTCACGGGAACAATTCCAGTTGTCGGGAAAATAACATTCCAGATAATGATCCATAATATGAGCTAGTACAGTGGTAAGTACTATCCAAATTTGTTTAGTGGTTTTAGTATAATACAGAGAAAATTAACAAAAAATTAAATATATATATATATATATATATATACATATATACATATCACATATAATAATCGGAGTTGTGAATTACAAATGTAACATTCGAGTAAATAAATGACTTTTGAAATAATTAACGAATTAACCAAAAATCAAATTCGCGTTAAATCTTAACCTCACAATGACAAATGAGTACATAATATTTATGATTCACTAACCAGATTATTCATAATTTTTTTAGTAGTTACAGCCTAAAAGTGAACCGGAAAAGTCGTCATATGTACTTATTTGTAAATTAATTGTCAGCTACTGATTCTAAAACATTACAAGGTCCTCGTCACGCTGTCGCTTCGATGCCTACCAGTAATGCGACTGCGCTTTAGTGCATACGTTTACGTTTATAACCTATTGTGTGTACAGTCGAACACATCAACAATTTGGATTGTTCAATTACTTTTCATATGGAAATAGTAAGAGAAGTATTTGTATACATAAATTTCTATGTAATAGTATTTCCACAGTGAAACAGGGGGCAGACATTTCTGTGACAGATTAATGTTTGTTCTCGGGTCACGGGTGTTTGTGATGTCATATTTGTGTATGTTCATGCCACTAGCAACTTAGGAAATCCTAGTACGGAGTGTGAGTCTGTGAACGTTATATAATAAAAAAAGAAATTCAAAAAGCTACGTTGCACATCAGCCACCTTAAAGATCAAGACTCGGCGTTCAGTAGCTTACTGCATCAGCATGTAATTCGTGAAATCATTACAATCCCTAACTGTTTCACCGCTGGCCTAGTCATCTTATTAATGGTAGATATCACAGCCTACCACACTGGTCAAGTGCTGATTGGCAGACGAAAATCTATAACATCGCTAACAGAGCGTGGTACCGGGTTTAGAGGCAAATATACTCATACAATTTATTAAGTTAGCGTAGGTAATCGTTGCACACCGTGTACACAAGTTCTCTTGCCCGACAGTTCAATGTCTAAATGATCTCAACCGCCAGTGAGTCGAGGAAAGAAACGTGGGCACAGTCGGTGGGTGGAAGGGTGACCGGTACTGGAAAATTTCTTGGGCGCTACATGCTTAGAAGGACACCTCATGTCACAGGCTTTATAAGGACTCCTGTCAGTTAAATTGGTCTCTTCGTTAATCTGCCCCATGTGCACCATGCGTGTGTCCATGTCTCCAAGCCCCTTCAATATGAGGAATCCGGTACGTAGCCACCTGTGCACGTCTGTATCTTTAAACATAACATACGCGACGTATCATCTATAACTATGCGACATATTAATAATGGGTACGGCTATTAAAGGTAAGTCGTAATTATGGAGCGTAATTCCTCTTCACCCGGTGTTTAGCGCCGTGGACATATCTTAGCGTTTCCCCTGCTTTATGGCCGTAGGACACTCCGCTTCGTTAATCATGACAGAATGGCAAACCTGTTGTAGTCGATATTTATGGAGCAATACATATCGGTATATTACATTACATAGTTTGTTAGAACTAAACTCAATCCTTAACCTTTTTTATATCGATTTTTGATCGTGTTATTTGAATAAAACGACCCATCAATTTAATTACACATACAATTGTTTTGTCAAGACAATAATTCACAGCTATTATTGTATAGTATAGTAGTGCACTTATTATTAAACTCTATTCGATTTATATTTAAATACATATATTGCAAAACGGAACGATGTCTGCTGGGCCAGCCTGTATTTTATAAATAAAATCAATGTAGGTTTGAGGTATAAATGTTAGTTTTCATTTTAGGACAATAATATTCTAATGGAACTCCAATCTAAATATTTGTGTTGTTTTTCGTTATTAAAAACAAATTCTTCGATATTTCAATTTAGGTATACTAGGAAATTGAATAGGCCGTTGTTTTACAACGTGTGTATTCAATCCGTGATATAGATTCAACGCGGCGAGGCTCAACGTGATAAAAAATATGAATTCAAATAACGATATGTACGTAAAAATGTTTATGACTATTCTGAAGTCAAGACGTGAAAATATTTACAAAATTTGAACATTTAACAAACCCTAATCAATTTCACGACGACGAAATATTTTATAGAAGTAACGAATTGTTGTGTTATTCACACAATAATGGCTTGAGAGTTTCCTTTTGGACTGACGCAAGTGATGTTATAAATATACAAAGGGGGCTGTGACCATTCACCGTTAGCTATTATTGTAAAAATAATAATAATAACTCGTATACTGATTTAAAAAAATGCCTATTAGCTACCGCGATATTTACAAATACTATAAATAAATGGTTTGGCGATATAATTGTAAGGTCAGCTGACGAGCCACCTAATAGCCAGTTCAAGTATGTTCCTTTTAACTTTCTTAGTTTCAGTATACTGTCAGTTTTACCCGCAGTGTTATCATCTATCACTACGAGTACGTGACATGTCGGCTCGTTTGCCTCTTACAAGTACCTATTAATAATTACCATCGTCACCAGCCTATTCAGTCGACCATTATGACAAGTCTGTATCACTCCACTCCTGGATATAGGCATTTCCTAAGACAGGCAAATTGATTGGACACAAGTATTAATGAGGAAATTAAAATCTGTGTGAAACCATGGCGATATACAAATAGTTAGCTGTTTGTAAAGCAGAAAATTTATGGTTGTAGCTATGCTGCGAATTGGGTGGTGGCGGTGCAATAGATATTATTTTTACCCAGGCAATATGTACTTATATAAACGGGCGAGCGATATCCAAATCTATAGCGACATTATAAAGGAAAGAGTGCGCATTTCGTGAGTTCGTGTGAAAGCTGAGGATAATCTCTGTAACCACATCACCTGTTTGAGAAATAATTCAAACATTTAAAAGGTATAGTTTATTAATGTGGATGGATAAATTCATTTATTGTTATTTTATTTTAAACGGTATACAATAAGTACCTGGTGTGTGTACAGATTTAACAATACAATGCTACGAATTGTATGCACAAAAGACGATCTTATCGCCAATCAGCGATTTCTTCCAGATTACCTTTGGAATTATATCACTAAACATTATAAGCATAAATAGGTAGGGTGCAGGTTATAAATTAAAATTGACCTACAAAAAATTTACCAAACAAAATTACCATACCTAATAAGTACCTACATATTATTTAAACAAATACCACAGAAATATATCGTAAATTGTGTCTCAATTTGTGTTAATTAAGATCTGCATTTTTAAATCTATTAGTAAAAATATAAAGTTATTTTTAACGATGTAATCTCAACTATTTTTTTCAAATCCGTAGTATTTGAAGGACAAACAAGACGGCGGATTTACATAAAATATAAATTCACGATCAAATAAACGTTAAAATGATCATCAGTATGATTAGGTATAATATATTGGGAACCAAGAAATTAGAGTAATTCACGAGATATACTCATAATGTAGGCCTGTGGAAACTGTCGTTTTCTTACGCATATTGATACATTCAAGGCTCAGAAAGGAATATCCAGGCCTAAAGCATTGTAAGGAAATCTCATAAAGATCAGGTGATTTCCTTTGTCCACACATATATATGTGTGGTTATGAATACAAACTCCAATTCGTTTAAGTGTAAGTATAAGGACAGTGTAAGGACAGAGGAATCATCAAGTAACAATGATTCTAATCTATACTAATATTATAAAGAGGAAACTTTGTATTTTTGTATGTTTGTAATGGTAATGAATAAACTCAAAAACTACTGAACCGATTTTAAAAATTATTTCACCATTAGAATTCTAAATTGTCCCTGAGTAACATAGGTTATATTTAATACTAGAAAAAATAAGAGATCCTTGCTAAAACTTCAGTAACGTGAACCAAGGTGTAAAAAAATTAGCTTAAAAATTTCTTTCATCGCATACGCTGCGGAAACTATTGATAAAGTACACTCGTGCGAAGCCGGTACTCTATATGGTACTCTAAAGTTAATTTAAATACTTTTTGATTTACGTTGGTCTAATCATAGTACATTTGAACATACACAATTTGAGAATCCGAAGTATCGGTTTGTGTTCCAAAGTATGAATTGTAATAACTGATATACTTTACTAAATAACTCCAAGAAAGTTCCAGGTATAATTACAAATACAAAAGCAAGCATGTTTTTCCCAAACATTGTCATTACTTCGACTCGGACAAAGCAACACAGTAAGTTCTTTGGAAGCAGATATAAACAGATGAGGTGAATGAAAACAAACACGTTTAAGAAAACAGTAGATTCCCTTGTTATTCTGTTACTTTGTTTGCAAATTGAGAATCGATTATATACCGACTTAATGGAATAAACATTTTTGAAAATATTTTTATTCACGCTTTATTCAGTAGCCAGCCAGGGGAGGCGTTGTCTGTAGTGTGTGGGACAGGGGCTTAATTCTCAGTCGAGAGAACTGTGTATAGATATTAGCATGGACCTTCAAAATATTAAATAATTTATTTCATTATGTTGAGTACAAAATTATGTAATTAAAATAAACTCTGAATGATTTTTCAGGCATACGTCCGCTTCGCTCGACGGAATATTTATCCTCTTTTCAATATACACATAGAATAAAATTCTATCTAATCGCTTTCGGTACATGAAGGATATATGAGAAAAACTTTTTTGTCTGTTTGTTTGTGCGTTTGTGTGCACTAATCTCAGAAACGGCTTTACCAATTTCGTTTTGGTTTTCACTAATGTACTGTAATAAGCATCACTTAATATAAAGTCAGGTTCATCTCAATTCGTCCATAAATAAAAAAAGTTATAAAGGAATTTAAAATAATGTAGGTATTATTTCTTAGGGTAAGGCGTGGATTTTCCGAAGCGAAGCAAAGGAACTAAGTACAGAACAAAGAGAAAGATATAAGAGCCTTGTACGTACGTAAGATTTGCAAAAAAAACAATGTAATAATTTTTTATATTTCAAAATCTTATTACTCATTACCAGAGGCGTTTGACAAGTGCAGGTACTACACTCGTAGCACTATTGTGTTCCCAGGGCACCTAATCAGTGTCGTTCTAAACCAATGCGAACGAAGCCGCCCATCGGGTGCAAATGCGTAAATTAATACGATCAATTATGAGTGGCCACGATTGACGGACCATCTGAAATCTCTCATTCGTATGCCAGGAGCGGCGGACTGTTCCAGCTAGAATTAATAATGGGGACTGCTCGCCGTGTAATATTTGCGCAATCGTCGAAAGCCCAATAGCGAATAATCGGCGCAGCCGAGCCTTGCATGCATTTCGAACTGAAGGCGATCTAAATTGGTTCCTTGTCTTTGTTTCCATACCCTTGTAATTTGCCTCGAGTATTGAGTTATTGCCGGTGAGTTAAATATTTTATACTAATATACTTTTGTTCAAATCTACAAGGCCTAGGTTTAGTCCTATATCATATCACTGATATATTAAAAAATATTGAAATTTTGACTGCTGTTTTATTACTTATTAAAAACGCGAAAACCTTTTTCATTAATATACATACCGCCTTAACAGATGAACGAAGGAAGTCTCTAGTAAGTTTTGGGGCAACTGTTGCTCAACGTCAATGTTCAGCTCAGAAGTTGGATGGAGTTGGAAACTTCACATCGCTATCGTCCTGACACTAACAAAATATACATATCGCCTTAACAAATGAACGAAGGAAGTCTCTAGTGGCTTTTGGGGCGACTGTTGCTCAACGTCAATGTTCAGCTCAGAAGTTGGATGGAGTTGGAAACTTCACATCGTTATAGTCCTGACACTGACAAAAATTATTAATTTCAGTTGCCAAGTTACGATCGAAAAAGGAAGAAAGTGATTGATTATTATCACGGAGCCTAATTTTTACAAGTAGTACTCATTCTTAATTTGGCAAGAGTCCATATCGTTGGTACTAACGTACCAATTTTCCAGTGGTTGCTTTAGCGTTTACGCGAAATATACGTAGTTAATTTATTACATTTTTGAAAACTCGTTATCGTAATATATTAAATTTTACATTTTGTTAGATTTTTTGTTACACGTCCAATTAATTACTTACAACGTCTTCTAACATTTATTTCTTGAATATTAATTATTTTGAAAAGTAATCTATAAAAATAGTGTAACACAACTCTCCCAACTAAATCTAGTGTCAATATGAAACGCATTATCATCGAGCCCTGCGGCTTAGGTATTATCAATCGTAAATCATCGATCGAGTTAAACTAGCGTACTAAAGTTAAATTAGAGATGCGCGTGGCCGTAAATTGAATGGGCGTCTGCTATTAACTGAACGTCATTAATACCTCCGTGTTTCGAAGCGCGTTGAGTGGTAGGTTAATTGTAATCATCAGATAGTATTCCGTAAATCCTTGTCGATGGTTTTCAGGCTGCCTACGAACATTCTACAGTGTAACAATTAATCCCTTAACCGCTCATACTTTGGGGTGAGAAATCTGTGCTACGGCCATCCGTTACATACAATCCATAGAGTTTTAAATAAAAAAGAATAACTTATTGGTTTGAAATCAACCTCTGTTTGATTATAAATTCGAGAGACAGCCGCAAGTAATTGGAGACTTAATAATAACTTTTACATATTTACCAAAATATGAAATCTGTTTACCCAGGACAGACAAGCGCGGTAGATGTATTTATTACTTAATGACGAATTAAATCAGTGAGGGAATCA
Organism: Megathymus violae; assembly: GCA_003671415.1. Taxonomy (NCBI): domain Eukaryota; kingdom Metazoa; phylum Arthropoda; class Insecta; order Lepidoptera; family Hesperiidae; genus Megathymus; species Megathymus violae. The sequence continues at coordinate 4,192,409 of PDGT01000018.1, forward strand.
TATTATTTGAATAATATAATACATTATAGAAATTACAAAATAAAAAAGCAGGTGAAACAAATCACTTCGACATGTTTGCTTCAGTTATGCCTCTGGTGTTGAATGAAAGGTCACTGTTTAACATCAGGTGAACTCTTTATTTTTTAGATACCTATTAAAATATTAAAAAGCTAGAAACACGTTGACAAAGGTTATTACTTATTTGTTAACAACTTTCTTGTTAAATACCAGAAGTACATAATGTCAAGTTGAACGGTTGAAGCAAATGAATAATAATTAAAATGCATCGGACGAACCTATTCAATTACATATTTAGCGTTGAAGGCTTACGCAAAACCGTCAATTAAGCTGTCAGGGCATTCGCATTTGGAAATATTGGATAGCTGCTGTCAAACGCGACATTATATTACATGTAAGAAAAGTGACAGTTGACTTTCAACGTCCAACAAGAATATTCAGAACTATACAACTGAACTTCGCATCATTTAGTAGAAGCAATTAAACAAAATTTTTAACTTTAGGAACAGTGGGATTGTTGTTCCAAAAATGGACGTTGTCCGATTTTTTTTTTAACATAAGTAAGTTTTTAACCGACAAACGAGCAGACGAGCCACCTGACGAGAAGTGATCAGCATCGCCCGTGGACATCAGTAAGACCAAAGGTATCACCGATGCGTTGTCGGTCAGGAAAGGAGACGAAGGCAAGAAAGAAAGTACTGGCTCTCAAGCCCCCAGCCGGAACACTACGAATCGTTCGGCGGCCAACTCAAGCAGGAGGGTGGTAGCTAGCCAGGCGGGCTGCACGGAGAGATAAGTGGCAGCGACACTGGTGTATCAAACACGGATTGACTTATACATTCGAAAGCAATAAATTGGAACCACTTCTTTGCGGATTTTGCTCAGGAATATTTTTTACAATTTCTACGCAATGTCCTTTGAACTTTAATATATCATTTGTGAGGTGATTTTGTTAACTTTTTTAATATTACCAAAAAGATCTAAATTTAGTCGAAAGTTAGACGAAAAAAGACGTCTTAATGAATAGGAAGTATTACGAAAACATAAAAAAAATATTCAAAATATTTATATTATTTCCTTTCAATATTTTGTGTGACTCCCCCCTGGCTAGAGCCAGCACTCTTTAGAATGACTGCGTGTAAACGGTTTTTCATTGGCCGAATGTATTTCCTGATGGAAACCTGTGGGATATCCTGCCATTCTTCGACTTAACAGATTATTTATTGTTTTAACAACTGTAATAACAGTTGAATGTTTTAAAGTAACATTGACAATATTAAAAAACGATGACATTGAAATGAATAAACCCATCCTATACAATTAGAATACAGCGTGCATGTGCAATGTGCATGAGTTAATATTTAATGAGGTGGACGCCTGTCAGACGCACACCGCACGTGGATATTCCCACGTACATACATACATATATCGAATATAATATCGATGTCAGTAGTGCGGATAGTGAATAGAGGTCTTTATTTCGTTAGCATGATATTAAAAAAAAATTACAAATAAAAACTGTTTTGAAATTCAATATATACGACGTTGTTTTCACTATTATTATTGAAGTAGAATTATATTATATTTACATTTCCATATTTAATGTCGGCGAGTAGTGTTACATACTATTACTTTAAGAAAGTATCTATTATACACTATTTTAAACGACAATGTTACTGAAACATTAGTAGTTCAAAAGTGTTTACAGTGTCTAAAAAACGTATTAATAGTTTCATTGACATTTTACTCTCCGACTATTTTGTGGATCTTTACGTTGCGCATAGATTCGCTCAAGTGCTTGCTCCCAATCAGAAGCACTCTAGCTAAGCTAAAAGGGCTCTCAGGTAAATTGTTGCTCTAGTCTTAGACGAGTACTGCCTCTAACCGAATTTCATCTAATCATTTCGCATAACAACTTGCCTTAACAACTTCAAGCCTAACCAAGGCCAAGTTTCATCACGTCGGTGAACGATATTTATACATGTAATATAATAAATACACGTGTTTATATTACTAAAGTCCTCGTAAACGGCAAAATTTTCATGATTTTTATGTGCAATTAAGCGCATCCCTGCACGGTTGAGATCGAAGTCATATTCATCCGATATATTTGTTTTACCGAGACGATGTTTCGTTGGTGTATGTTGCAAAGGGTTGCATGATTCATATTTAAGTACGCTTTAGACCAACGTCTGGCGAGGCGGGTAATTTATGACGCAACATTTAAGTATTATTAAGATGAATGTGTCAGTTATCTCAACCTTCTTTTTAGTAACATTATAATTGATAAAAGCTACTCCGCTTGGAGCGTATGAAAGAATAATTCTTTATATATTGTCCATCTACAATGTCTCGTATATATATGTCGAATATCCTTAAACAAAAAATGAATATTATTTATTGAATAAAACTATTACTCTACTAGTATAAGATATAACGGACATTTCCATCTTTTGAGTACTAAAACCTACCAGGCCAGGCCAGGTGTTGATACCTACTACATGCGACTAAGCCATAGCTTGAAGTTTTAATACCAACCGCAGTTGTCACCAGCCGGAGTTCCAGTCATGGATTATTTTTCAGCAACTTTACAGTTTGACGTTTACATAAGAAGATAATAATGATTTATTTTATTATTTTAATAGTGATCTTTAGTAAATTTCTTTGAAGTGTACAATTTGTCTACTGAATGGAGCGCTAGACTAAACTGTTCAGCTGCATCACCGACATCGAATACGAATTTCGAACTCAGTACTTCCAGTGTTAGTTTGAATGCTAATGTAATAAGTATACCTGAGACAAAAGTTATCCCAGTTGGTGCGATCGGCGAAGATTGGCGCCGTGGCTACGGCGGTGCGCTGTGAAGACTGAACGGTGTCCGCTACGTCACTGCTACGTCGACCGCGTCGCTACGCCGGCGTCGCCTCGATGTGTCGCCGCTGCGCCGAGCCTGCACACTGCTGCACGTCGCTGCGTGGACTCGTCACTCGGCCGAAGTCCCGCTCGACGACCACGCCGCGCCGCCCCGCCGTAGCCACGTAGCGCTGCCGATAGCTTGGGCGAAGTCCAGTTCTGTGGCTTCTATAGGTCACAGCAAGCTCGTAGCTTCACTAAAGCAGAGCTCTGTTATTTGGTTGTAGAGTAAACTTTTCGCGATCTAGAACAATTACAACATAAACTGAGTTTATTATTAGTCTTACTGGAAAATTTCCTTTCATAGATACGAAATATACCCAACAAAAAGTAGAGATTATATTTATATACATCAGCCCTCCTTGAATATTTTCACAGTTTCATCACCAGTCACATAATTGGAGGAATCTAGGCGACCGAAAACTCCCTAGGGGCTATTGACCGCCTAAAGGCCGCTCAGATTGAGCCGTATCGGTAGCTTTCCGGTGATTTCTGACTATATTCAACTGAATCGACTGCTTAACGTGCCGTCAAATGCACTGAAACCCAGGTAATATTTTTATACCCAATGTAACTGAAAGAGTATAGCGCCTGCTGCAATTTATTTTATTCGAGTTGAAACACACTCGAAAATTTCGTTAACGTAATACCGGGGTATTTCTAACTTGAATGTATTCGAAATATTATCAATCTCCAATTTAATTTACGTATTAACGTTTGAAAACATATTTGCAACAGTTGAACGAATCAAACGTTTCCATGATTGATGCAGAGATGTTATTAAATTAAATTTTATAGTAAATTCTATAAACTTTCATCAATTAATTTAATAAAAACTTCAAATAAAGTTAATATAAAGTTACTATTAAGTTCCATTTTTAGTATTACACGATGTAGTTTCAGTAAAAAGTCTTTAAACGTAACCATTACCGGAATAACCTTATTATAAATCCGATAAAATGTATTTTTATATATTAGGTTGGGGAGAGTCTTTTCGCATTATTTATGAAAATTTAAAACATTTCTTAATAAAGTTTTTTTAAATTTAACTGAAGTATATAAATACCATTTTGTTCGATAACTTTTTGCCATCTTGTGGGTAGGGACATGATCCCATTGCTATAGAAATTCTGGGGTTTCTGATCAAAAAACTGCGTCAAGTAGCTTTGGCAGTTCTCACGTGATGTTAACCTGACACTGCCTAAAGAATTCTGAAGAGACCGAAACAGGTAGAAATCTGAAGGTGCAAGGTCCGGGCTATACTGTGGATGCATCTTCATCTCCCAGCCAAAGTCTCTTAGTTTTTGCTGCGTCGCCAAAGATGTGTGAGGTCTAGCGTTATCATGATGAAAAGTCACACCCCTTCTATTGACTAATTCCGGCCGCTTTCTCTCAACTTCTTGCTTTAGTCTCATCAGTTGTTCGTAGTAGAGTTCAGAATCGATGGTCTTGTCTGGCGGTAACAGCTCATAATGAATGATGCCCTTCCAATCTCACCATACACACAGTATCACCTTGTTGCGAGTTAACCCGAGTTTCGCCACAGTCTGTGAAGTCTGACCGGCCTTTGACCACGACCTTTTTCACACGTTACTGTCGTACGTAATCCACTTTTCATCACCAGTTATCAGTTTCTTCAAAAATGGTTCGATTTCACTACGTTGTAATAAAGAATCGCAAATGAGAACACGGTTCATAAGGTTTCTTTCAGTGAGTTCGTGTGGTACCCAAATATCGAGCTTTTTCGTGTACCCAGCTTTGCCAGTTTTGTGATCAAATTCCAGTTCTTCAGCTACGTCGTAACTACGGATATGCCGATCTTGCTCCACTTTTTCAAAAATGGCATCCATTTTATCGGCCTGCGTTGCATTTTTGCCTTTTTTGTAGTAAAATTTTAAAACGTAGCGAATTTCTTCATTACACTCACTCATCTTGGCAGTAAGCAAAACAAATGAAAATCACACATTTTCCAAATTAGAATTTGAAATTATCTTCTTTAAAATTTAAACTTTTTAATGATACCAAAACCGGCCAGATGCAAATGGTATAGTCAAAGAAATTTTATTACAAGTTCATACATACTAAAATGCGGAAATACTTTCTCCCCAACCTATTATTTCAGGTTTGCAAATCGAGATGGCGTTACTGAGGAATTAAATACACAATTTTTAATTTTTTAATATCTTTGTTATTAATCATCTTCTTTATTAAATGCTAACGAATCAGACCCAACCGGTAAGAGATTAAATGCGACCTGTTTAATGAATCAGGTGCATAATACCGGCTTTGCTGCGCCCCATACTGCCCTACTTATCCGGAGAGGGGACGCAAGTACCCTATACCTCTGGAGCTCACCCGGCCGCAATGATTGCGCATGTTGCTGAACGTATCACATCTACGTCATTTCCTTAATGGCCACAACAACTGAATTACTTTAAAATGAAATACATTAAAATAAAACCCATGTGACAGTTTTTTTTAATAATATTCGTATTTATTAATACAGCATCCACGAGAATGAGTGAAGCACTAGATAACTCATAATTGTTATAATTTTAATATATACTAAATAAATAGATAGATTGGTTGGTTGATACATTGATTTTAATATTACTATTAAGGTTTCCATGTTTTCATTATTATTATGAAATGAAGAGTAGGCATTGTACATGATAGATGACATGCATTTGTCTTCAATTATAATATGTCATCATTTAATTCGTAGTGTAGAAGTAGTTAAGTAGGTGATGCTTGCAATGTTATTATTTACATATTATCATACTGACAGTGTGAATTTTAAGATAAAAAATAACATGAAATTAAGGTAAATTAATGCTCTTCATTTAGAAGATCAATAAAATACTAAACTCTTTATAGTCACTTCGAACAACGCTGGAAATTACCAATTGCCTACAACATATGCATTGAATGGTTTCCATTGATAGTTTATTAGATGCTCTACACTATAGCAAATATTGAATGAAGGCCTCTGATGGAAAGAAAAGGTATTTGTGTTGAAGAAAAATTCAATAACGTACGTTTCAACGCGGAATGAACGATTCGCTTATTGCACTTATTGTACAGAACAGGGATATACGAGAAAGCCGAACACTGTAGAAATATCATTCACATGTATGAATATGACATGTGTCCAATGAAACTAACGACAAAGGGATACATTTATTTTTTTATTTATGTACAATAAATATTTGTAATAATTAAATTAGAGAAGAAATTTTATACAATGGCACTGCTTATTTCCGCAAGAAAGTAGACCTAGGAATGGACAGTAATTTGTTTAAATCATTCAATTTAGAATATACATTTTTTGAACCTACAAGAGTAACTTGTACAAGCTTGCTTGGATAATATCTTTTGTGATTGTAGTGTTATTGACAAGTCAATAATAAATTGTTTTAGTTCAGATCATAGCGGACAACTTGCCACTGTTGAGTGCCATCATGACCTTTCAAACCATAGTATAATTTGTAGACCAGTCACGCAAGGGAGACTAAATACTTTTACTAATGTGATGTGATAATTGTGTATGTCCATGCCACCTGCAACACAGGGAATCCTAGTGCGGGGGTGTGAGTGTGTAAACGTTTATTTATTTATTTATTTTAAAAATAATATTGCTACAAAGATTCCAACACTACCAATAAGCTCTAATGATACACCCAACAAAGCATACGCTAATGTTTTAGGGTTAATTTATTATGAAGTTTATGCAAAAAAATCGACTTCCACAGATTCTAAATTTTTAAAATATTGTTACGAAGCTTCTCGAAACATAGCCGAGAAGAGGAAGTCGGCAGCCTTACGAAGTTTCTGGAAGCGTGGCCGACCCTTACAGTGAAAACAGTGGAGGCAATAAAAAAAGAAACCCAGGTAGTAATAAAAACTTCCTGGGATGCTTCAAGCCAATCTCAAATATGCCTTAGGCAAAAGGGGCGAATATGGCATATATGGGCGAATACGGGGGTGTTTACCTGACCCGCTATTTTTATGTCGATTTTCGGGTATTATTGTTGTTGACTTCCACGAAGAGCGTAGAAAGATCTGGAATGCCCGGAAATCGATATAAATAGCGGGCAGGGTCGCCCAAAGGGTATTCGGTTCCCAAATACGAAGAATTCTCTCCCTACGAAGCGAATATCTGCGATCTACGAGTGCAACTGCGATTGTGAAGTGTGTGTGAAGTGAAATAAAGTCTCTGCAGAATTACTGTGGCATGTTACGAACCTGCGGATCCAGACACGTAACAATATGTTAGAATTTATTCAAAGATTTTTAAATTGATCTGTGCGAAAGCTAAATCGATTTACATCACAAATAAAATTAAGGCCTCTGCAAATAAAGTCAAAACTACCTAGGACGTTATTCATAAGGAAACAGGTAAAGTAAAATGAAATGTTTATAGTTTTGCTCTAAATATTAATAACGAGAATGTGACTTCCGATGACGCAGTTGCTGTCGCATTTGAGGATTTCTTCTCGAAAATATCACATAAACACAAAAAAAAAAAAATTCGCACATAAAACTTAAATGCGAGCCCTCAGCTTGCTGTGGATATCATGGAATCATGTATTAAGAACTGCTCCCATTCATTTAGCTTTAAAAACATCACTTGTGATACAATTATAAAAACTTTCAAATCCATCAATATTAAGAAAACAAGTGATCTCTGGGGTCTTTCAACAGTTATAATAAAACCAATAATTTATTCCATTGCGACTCATTTCAGTATTATTTTTAATAAATGTATTCAAGATGGTATCTTCCCCAATCTAATGAAATATGCTAAATTAATTCATCTTTTTAAAGCTGGTGATAAAAGTGACCTCACTCATTTTAGACCTATTTCCATCTTACCAGTCCTTAGTAAAATCTTGGAAAAAATAATTTACAAAATCAGTTACTATCACATTTATCAATAAAAAATTATTTCACATTATTCAGTTTGGTTTTTCTAGAGGAAAAAATACCACTGATGCAGGCATAGCATTCGTTAAACACATTTTTGATGCTTGGGAGTGCAAGCATGGTGCTATTGGTATATTCTGGTATATATTGGTATACTCAAAAGCGTTCGATTGCGTCGACCATAATATATCAATGAATAAACTTAGGCATTATAGTGTTTCCACACATTCACTCAGCCTTATGAAATGTTATCTTTCTAAGAGTATCCAAAAAATAGTTATTAATGAAAAAGAATTCCCAGGGGCAAGCATTACCATGGGAGTCCCCCAAGGATCAATATTAGGACCACTACTATTTTTAATATATATCAATGATCCTCCTTATTTCACTAGCGACTTGTGTAAAGCTGTATTGTTTGCTGATGACACCTCCTTACTTTTTAATGTAGAGAGGAGAAAACAACGTTTTGTCGACGTAAATAATACTGTTTCGCAAGTGTTACACTGGTTTACATGCTAAAAAAACGAAATTTATTAAATTCACTTATCAAATGTTAGACAAGTACCAATTCATATTGTTTTAAATAAGGAAGTGCTTGAACTAGTAAATTCTACCATATTTCTTGGAATCACTATGAATTCACGACTACAACGGAGTCCTCATATTGAAATCTTGTCAGGCAAACTTAGCTCTGCTGCCTACGCTGTTAAGAATGTAAGGCTCTTAACGGATATAGAAACAGCAAGATTAGTTTATTTTTGCTACGTTCACAGTGTGTTGTCTTATGGTCTGTTGTTGTGGGGCTCAGCTGCCGATATTAAGTCGATTTTTATATTACAGAAAACAGCAGTACACGCCATTTACAACCTCAGGCCTAGGGATTCCCCTAGAGACCTCTTTAAAAAAAATTGATGTATTAACTGTAGCATCACAATATATTTTTGATAATATTATGTACGTTAAAAATACTCTGATAGTTTTCTTAGGAAGAGTAATGTTCACAATATTAATACTAGGAATAAGGCTAAACTTCAGATTGCTCCAAATTTCAAACTAAGCAAAAATTTTTAATAAAATTCCATTGCAATTGACAGAAATGCCATATCGTAAATTTAAAACTCACGTCAAAGGCATTCTTATGCGGAAGGGTTATTAAAAATTAATGATTACTTTCAGGATAAGACTGCTTGTACATAAGTTTAATATTAAGCCAATTTATGTGCGTTCTGTAACGGTGAGTAGGAAAAAAAACTCCTCAGGAGTTTCTTGCCGCTTCTTCTTCCGAGACCACTCACGGTAGGGATTTGTTGAAGCGATGGCGTAGTTTGACGTTCGAAAAGTTTTTGTAAAAACCAAATTCGAATAAAATATTATTTCATTTCATTTCAGTTAATTGAAGAGAATCAAATTTAGCTCGTACACTGCATTATAATATAATAATGTATGATATATTTTTTCGTATTTTGTTATGAATTTGTGTCTCATAATAAAATTTTGATATGATTAAATATCATAAGGACTAATTTTTCATATTTTCAGTTTTAGAAAACTTCCTGACATTCAATTGAAAAAATTTTTCGTATTTTTATTGGTAAAAGAAGATATTGGTTTGATGGTTTGATGGTCCGCTGAGTTCGGAGGTGTATGACACAAAATTGATTTTGGATTTGACTTTGAAGGGGTAAACAAGAACAGTTGAAAAAACAAGTTTTGCCATGTGCAATATTCATTTATTTATATATCAAAAATTCAATATGCACGAACTTTTAGAATAGTCATATTTGTAACGTACCCCAACAGGCAATGGAATGTTATCCCATGCGAATATGATTCGAACTTGCACAGTTCTTTTTTTGAATTAAAGGTATAGTAAACCGTACCGTACAATTGTAAACACGATTCGCCGCTGTCTTTGCACTTGTATAGAAGCTGAAGTGACTGTATTGCGGCTCGAAGGACGCCGAGTTGTTTTAGTACAATACCCTTCCAACTGAAATTTCTCTACTTCTGAAGTTACTTCTACAAAATGTATTATAATAATTCGAAATTAGAGCCAATTAAAAAAACAATGATAGTAAAGCGCTGCTCTAAAAAGAATCACCTCGAGGCAACTATGAAAATAGCCATAAACGCTCAGAGGAAACTAGGAAAGTAAAGGTGGCCTTTCTTTATAATATATTTTAAATCACCCCGCATAAATCAATATCACTCCTACGTTGCAATGGAACCATTTTCCCTCGAATATTATAAATATTGTATGTATAACTATAATATTTTCTTGGCGGATTTCTTTTCATCAGTTGGTGTGTGTAAGTAAGCATGTGTGTATATATAACCTATCGTAGTCCAGCATCTACAATAAAAGAAATTAATTTAATAATAGACGCGACCTCAATTCTACGATCGCAACTAAACGAATCGAAAATATATTAATAGTGGGAACATCAATAGCGGAATGTAATTTATATTTCATAATGTTGCGTTCCACAATGAAAAGGCGGTCAAACATCATCGAGTATCATCGGTAGATACGAAACACGAGACAGAGGGAGATTATCGTAATTACAAACTTAAAAAAAATGATTTATAAAAGTCTACAATCTTTTATTGTTTCTGCTCTACACCTAAACTACAAGAACTACATATTAGAAAACCCTTATTTTATATTTTCTTAAAAAATAATAATTCTTAATATAAAAAGCCAATGTAATGAAATCCAGCTACATAATAATAAGTATTTCCTATTGCAAACTTTTGTATATTTTTTGTAATCAAACAATTTTTTTCATTATTGTGTCGTGTACAAAGTAGAAAGTGTTGTCAGCGGGAGAATGTCTTGTGTGGCGATTATTAAACGCTTATAATCTAATAGTACGCTCGTACGCTCGGGCTGCTGTCTATGACGGAAGATAGGCTATGTCTGCTCTAGTTTATTTCGAATGGTGAAAATACAAAGAAATTCCAACCTGCCAAGAATTTATTATTAAACTGGAAATATTGTGGAGACCACAAGCTAGGAATTTATAAAGACATTTCGCTACAACTGAGATGTTTCGAGAATGTGGGCAGGCTGGAACATGGCCGATCAATGTACGTCCATGTCCTCGCATCATCATTTTGTCTACAAAGACAATTTTGTACAATGTAAGAAATATTTTACAATATTCCTGAACATCTGGGCACTATACCACAAATGGACATTATGTATTTGTATCTACACACGTATGTACATATATTTACATATAAAACTGTGATACTAGCCAATAGCCAGTCAGTATTTTAATAAATGATATATATTGTCCAAGTGTGGGTTGGCAGAATTTACAGACTAAACACACACATGAATATCATCTACCTAGCAGTGATTTTCTCGCCTTTGCGTATTGTTAGAAATAATGTTTAACGTGTATTTAATTTTCAAAAATTACAAATGCATGTAGAATAATATTATGTAGCATACATAATACGTATTTCCTACAAGTACATACAATAATGTCCGATAATAAACGTTCACACACTCATACTCCTGCAGTAGCATTCCTTGTGTTGCAGTTGATCACAAACAACCGTGATCTGAGAAGAAATATTTATCTGCCACATAAATGTCTGCCCCGGCCAGGAATCGAACACGTGATCCTTAGCTCGGCAGGCAGGGTGACAACCAACTAGGCTACGGGGCCGTCTATAGGTTGTCCTGTGATTCATTGTTACGGGGTTCAGCTGCATAACAGACAGTCGGATAGTGTCAAAATTTGCTGTTAGTAACACCATAGGCATCACCGACCCGTTGCCGACCAATAATGACGCGAGGGACCCGCATTATTGCAGGCTCTCCTACACTCCGAATGAAACACCTATGAAACATTTACGGCCGGTTGTAAAGGGGGTAGTAGTTAGCCAGGCGGCTGAATTAGCAGAGCCCAGCGATCACAACTAAATCGTCAACTGGCGCTTCGTTTCTATATTCACACATCCAAACGTTAGTAACTGTCATCATGTCGTATACTCTCGGCCTCAACCTACGCGGGCTTACTGTTGACCATCGTTGTGGTCGTATAGCACACAACATTACAATATTGTTACTCGAAGTTGCTCGTATAAAATCTTGTAAATGTCTTCCAACCCATTTTGCAATACTTACCAATTCTCTTAATATTCTTAATCCTGGTTATATACGATTACTGTAGAAAAGCCTTAATAAATAAATCCCGTTTGAAAGCGTATCAATTTTTAGCCGGTTTTAGGCGACTTTTGAAATCACGAATTATCACTCGAAAATACTTTTAATGCAAATCTATTTCTCAATGTGCTACAATATTTCAATTTAGCTCATAAAAATGTGGAGAATGCGTCGCGTTAGATTTTCTAAATAATTGCATTTTTAAAATAAATATTAATTACCAAGTGTCTCATATACCAATGATTAATCCTTTTTGCGTGCCTGGCATATAACAAATAGATATAAATAATAAAATTTCAACGACATGAAATTAATTCAAAATAATTCATATAATACAATGGCGTAGTCAAAAGTTACAGAACCGTCTCTCAGGCTAACTAGTCATAATATTATCATATCATATAAAATAATAAAATCATTTAGGGTTACGTTGTCGAAACCAGATTATACAAATAAACATTTTTTTTGGTACCGAAGAGAAATTTGCAACTAATAAGGTTTGTACCCACATCGATATTGCTTATAACATTGTAAAGGGAATTCGAAGGACAAACAGTGGTAAACCGACTTCGGTATTTGACTTTACGTCGTAATGATTGTTGAGGGCGTCGCTATAATAAAGTATTAGTTTATCGCTCGTGTGTTTATCCCTAGGTGCGTCATAGGCGCGCCCCGCTCGCTGCTTTGTAAGTTTACTAGTTACCCGCCCTCACTTCGCTCCTGGGAACACGCTCCATACGTATAGAAGTACTAGGTACTCTGCGACCGAAACAGTTGTTTCTCTATTTCATCATGATTTCTATTAGTGAATCTATTAAATATTCGTGATTCACTCTATTTTTTGGTAAAATCCACTTGAGAAATCGTGCGTTTTTTGTTTTTGAGATGAACATAAAATTAACAAAGATGAGTTTAAAAAGATTGACTCCGTTTTCTTATTTTTAAATCACATTTGATTAATTTATTCGAATTAAATTATAAAACGCACAACTTCAAATTCAATTTCGAAATCATTTAATTTAATCATGTAGGTATTTTATAATGCACGTCATATTTTGCTTCTACTACCGTTTCGAAAAGATGCTTTAACATTGAGGAGAAGAAACGGCGAAAGAAACTCCTCAGCACATCTTTTAAACAACACATGGTAATTACAAAAGTTTAAACCTGTGCGGAACTGGATTCGGCACTATTATTTCCAGTTGTCCTTGTCATTAATATTTTCATCTATACCATACTATAAGCTGTATTTTAATGCGTCGCTTAAAAGTTCCAATGGGCAACTCACGTATCAACTTTGGAACCTTAAGGTGAAAAGGAATTCCAATCCCCATAAAAGATCGCTGAACCTTTTGAAGAAGATAAGAAGACGTAATCAAATTTGTTTCATGATTGTATATCACTTTACTGCTTGTACATATTTAATATTTTTTTTTAATTAATATTAATTTACTATAAATATACTGAGTGGCTACGGTGAGTACACCTATTTCTTTAAATTTTTCTCTTAACGAGTCACGTGACTTTATTCTGTATATACCTAGTTCTGATTGCTCTTTTCTGTAATACAAATACTGAATCAATATCAGCTGGTTTACGCCTCATTAGGATACCGTATGACATAAGACTATGAAAATAGGAAAAATAAACAAGTCTAGTTTTCTCTACATAAGTAATCAGTCTTATCTTCCTAATAGCGTAAACAGACCTACTAAGTTTACCTGTGAAAACCGATATATGAGCGCCCCACCGAAGGTTACTTTCTAAGGTGACATCTAAAAAACTGTGGATTGTTCCATAGGCAATGTTTCATTATTTAATTTAAGGATTTTGCCTACCTTCTGCACATTTTTAATGCAAACTATATGCACTTCGTTTTTTAGCATTTAAAACTATTTTTTTTATATTTATCACCTTCTTTGTTGTTCATCATCTTCTATTTAATTTTCTCTTTAAAACTGATTCGTAATAAAAATCTGTTATTATTATTCGTTTAACCACTAACAAACTCTCGTTTCGCCTGGTGTGTAATAATCCTTATATTTATCAGGTGTTTTATAAATTATAAGTTTAGTTGCAGCCAGCTGAACAACGGCTACAGTGAACGGTCCCTCCTGTTGGAGATCGCTAGACTCTGTATCACCCAGCGTAATCCGGATGATACTTACGTGGTGGTATTTTGTATTTTGCCCTCCTGGATAGTTACCATCCTCCATCTAAAGTAGATCGTGAAACGCTTCATGCGAGTTTCGGTCGCAGTATCGGAGAACCAGTAATAGTCCGGGCGCTTCGATTAAATGGAAAAATTTTAGGATTTTGCGAACTCGAGTCTTCCACGCGGGCGACCGACGTTCAGACCAGTAAGCTACCTCTTGTTAATGGCTACTAGTTTACTTTATTGTTTCAATCATTTAAGATTGTCAAACAAAAAAAATATGTATTACAGTGATGTAAATCAATTAATTATATCAAAATAAAGTTGTCGTTCTGGTACTTGACAGTGACTGTTTTGCGTATTAATAATCTACCTTTTAACGAATTCAGTCAAATGTTTTGAATCTGGAAAAAAGTTTTAGTTAAAAATGCG
>PDGT01000018.1:4207106-4239196 GCA_003671415.1 Megathymus violae
ATAAATGTCGACCGTGAATCAAAGGGACCCGTCGTCTGGCAGGTAGGGTCACTATCAATTGGGCTACGGAGACGTAATAAATCATGAAATATTTGTGATTTAACAACATTGTCAAACTACAACTTATGAGTTCATTTTTATTTAATGTTAATAACCAACAAACGAGCAGACGACCCATCTGATGGTAAGTGGTCACCGTCGCCCAACGACATCGGCAAGACCAAAGCTATCACTGGTGCGTTTTCCTCCAGCAAATGAGACGAAGGTAAGAAAGAAAGTACTGGCTCAAGCCCCCAGCCGGAACACGACGAGTCGTTTGGTGACTGACTCAAGCAGACGGGTGGTAGCTAGCCCGGCAGGCTTTACGGAGAGATATCAAAAACAATATTAATAACTTAAGTCCATGAAATACGAACATATCATATGATGACCGATCAGCACTACGGGATAATTCTACAATCGGACCATGACATATACAACAGGTATAGCCATCGCTATACAAATACTCGATAAAAACGCAATCAACACGGCATAATCATTTGCTATTCAAAGACGTTTACCAGTTAATTTGCCATCTTCTGGTATCCGCCCCCCATTTTAAATGAACTTGCCGTCGCTTTTACTCATAAGAGAATAAACTGAGACATCTATACCTGTCGATCGTCGACAGGAAGCAAGGACGACAAGGCAATATTATAAAAGAGGATTTGACGGAAATGGAGCAACTCCTACCTACTCGTCGTCTCAACGTCAGCGGTCTATAATGAAGGAAGTCTGTAAGAATTAGGATTTAAAGGCGGAGTCCGTGCAGGCAAATCGACGTCTACTTATAATGTGCTATATACATACCCTTATGATTATGTATAACCTGCTAACCAGTAGCAAGGAAGATATTTTTTATTTATTTCAAAGATATTTATACCTCCATTTTTATATTATATCGTCTTACATTTTATCACCATTTATTTGGCATCTGGTTGGGTGGTACATCTTATTAATGCTGTATATATAAAATTGAGAACATAAGTTTCTTATCGAACAATATTAGTGCCTTAAAAACAGATTACACGAAAGGCAGTCTTATATACAACAATTCTGATCTGACAATATCTGGGTGGTAATTGAAGACAAACATTTGCTTTTACGTGGATAAAAGTATTATATTCTGGCTGTAGTGAGTCGTTTCAAGCCATCGTATGGATTTGATATGGGGAATAGCGACATTTCAAAAAAAAAACAAAGATGGCATTTCAGGAATCAGCCTTCAAGAGAAGCAATGCATATGTACTGAACTTCAAAATGGTTGCAATTTTATGTCAGTTAATAGGATGTCCGTGGCATACGTATTTGTATAATGTAATATAAAATACTTACATGTGCATACAGGAACTCGTGACTAACTCACTGCAGACCTTTTCTTGACACTATGCCTTGCTTTAGGTTCTGACCTTTTTGTTAAATTTTGAAACCACCGGCACCTAAAACGAAAAAATAAAATAATCATATTTCATATAAAAGGGCTTTCATTAGCAGAGTTAAAAAAAAAACATTTAATAATAATAACATTTTCGGCTATATTGGGGCGGCCTAGAATATTTCCCCTCAATCCCATGGTGGTAGAACAGGGTGACGTAAGAGGCGACAGAAGTCAGCCTGCTTGGTGGTAGGGTTGCTCGTAAGGATTATATCATCAGTATTATCATTATTATTGGTATTTATTATCTTTTCGCGAAACCTGCCTGGCTAGCTACCACCCTCCTGCTTGAATCAGCCGCCAAACGACTCGCCGTGTTCCGGCTGGGGCTTGAGCTAGTGCTTTCTTTCTTACCTTCTTCTCATTTCTTAGCCGACAACGCATCAGTGATATCTTTGGTTTGCTGACGTCCATGGGCGACGGTGACCACTTACGAGCGGGTGGCTCGTCTGCTCTTTTGACGACTATTAACATGAAAAAACAGTCATATCTTTATGAAATACCTATCGAAAAAATATGGCGGAAATATAGAGGAAAAAACTGCTCAGTGAATCTTTTAGAAGTACATACTATCTACAGAATTATATTGCAATCTAACTAGAGCAGAAACATCTGCAGTGTTGTTTATTTCCAAACGTCCTTGTCATTGATATATTCATCCACACTAGAATACACCATCCCTATAAGGTTTATGTGTTGTTGCAGTACTCCGTCGATCTTGCACCAAACGGCAGATTAAATTCAGTCGCACGTCCCAAGTCTATCACAGTAGTGGGCTCGGATCTCATTTGACAATGCGAGGCGTTAAGGCTATAGTACACTATGCCAATGTTAGCGAGCCTTAAACGACTTACAGAAGATTACAGAGAATGCTAAGGTAGATACATAAATTGCACAAAATTGTACTTCACCGATGCAATAAAAAATATTTTTGAAAAAATTGTGGTACATATATATTCATTCATATGTTCACAGACCTTTTTGTGAGAGAACAAAGTTTAAATCACTAAGCTATCAGTGCTAATGAAATCAAATTCAGTCACTCGTATGGTTTCAATCATGAATCACGTGGAACATTTTACGAAGTTCGGTCACTAATAGTTTGATTTACCCCAGAGCGGTGCGATATCGTAACAGCTGTGGAGCGTAAAGTGTCAAAGAGGAATACACACAAGCGATTGGTGGCGGTCGGTTTGTATAACGCTGTTCGCCCTCTCATTGGTGGAAGATACACGATATAATTTAAATATTGTCAGCCAGACGGAGTTTCTCACCTTATTGCAATTTATTTTGCGGGGTAACTTTATTCAATTTGCTCACCGCGTGATAGATTAACAAATATATATCGGGGGCCGTAATCCCGTCTCCTCAGGCGTTCTGATTCGATTCGACCGCAATGAGATGAGGTGACGCCAATATTAATTCATGGTTGACGTTAAATACTACGAGACCACGTGAAACATGAAAGTTTGGTCAACATATGAATTTAGTTGAAAGTTTTACTGTTCAAAGAATATTTTCATAATGCGAGCGGATTACTCAGTAATAATTTAGTGCTTATAGAAAACTATATATTGGTAGAATATTACCAAATTACATGCCTCTACTCTAATCAACGTCCATCTTATCATCGGTACCTACGTATTTACTACTCAAGACTGACATGTATGTTTAAAACAAACACATGAAAGAAACAAACCGAGGTTACGAATAACTCAACACTACCACGCATTGGCAGGTCGCTAATTACGAAAGAATCAAAGCTAATTCGACATATAAAAAGTATTGAGGGAGTTTATTAAAGAGTATTTATTAATACCTAACAAATATTTCCTTAATAGTCTAGTCCCGACAGTGTCAACTAATCATGTGCTATCACTTAGTATAAATTAAATTGCTTAGTGAATAGTTGACTTAATGCATCTAAGGCACCTACAGGAGCCATTCACGTAGAAGGCCTAGCAGCTTCCGAACGGATATTGAGGACCGCCGCAAACACATTGCCACTGAAAGCCTTTAGGGCGGTTTACTCATTCCTCCCAATGCAGCTTCACGTCAATTCAAATGGAATAGGATTTCGTCGAAGGATAATCGAGGCAGACTTTACATTTAAATGCTATATCTAATCCAAATAACACACAGTTATCAATCGATACGTTTGACGTGACATGATTAACGTATGTTAACAAGTGAAGAAAAAAACGTAATGCATACGTTTATACATATTTCATGTCAATTAATTGACGTTTCAAATTTTCCTGTCGGATTTTTTTTCTTTTCTATCTAAATCTATAGTAATATTACAAAAAGGGAGTGCATTTTTTTTTTCATTTTGTGTATATGCGTAAAGTAATCTTCGGAACGCCGGCACCTAATTCAAAAGTTCTTTTACCGTTTAAAAGGTATAATATCTAGTAATTTATATGAAGACTAAGTATTCATATCTAACTATTAATTACTGCATGTAATGTATGTTGATGAGAACAATTCGACTGATTTAGTTGTTTTTTTGTCTTGTTCGGAATGTCAGGACAAGGTTTGTGTGAATTAAAAGTAGAACACCCGTCATAGAAGTCGGAAATATCGTTGGTATCCTAATTTATTATTTTTTTCATTACTAAATTGCATAGGTGCAAACCGGGCCAATCACTAGTAATTTATTTATTACAGAATAAGTTTATTGATATGCTTCGGGCAATGATTTTATATAGGCATAAAGAGAGGAACTTGTAAACACTTATATATATTTGAAAGTTACACTTATAATGTGGTACTTGATAAAGTAAGATAGAACTATAAACAGTATTATTTATCTGCTGCGTGTGGTTGCACTGACGATGAGGGAATTAATGTACGCCTAGGATATTTATACATGGTGCAATCATTCGGTCGGACGCGGTCTCTGAAGCTTCCTAACGGATATTGAGAAGCGTCGTTTTAGAAACGTCAATTTAGTTAATGGTTTAGTACAATTAAAATTTAGTACATCTCTTAAATCTACCATAATTCAATAATCGGTAATAAGAAAGTTAATTTGTTCGTAAATTACACATGCCGCAATGAACTTATCTCAAACATTAAATTTGTATTAATATACTTTGCAACAATCCGCAAGCACAATGTATGATGGTATATACTTTTATACATGCATAGAACCTCCCTCCCTGCCACAAAGGAAAACATGCATTTATGATAAGTAAAAGTATATACCAACATACATACCGTCGCCAACACGTGTTTCGCTTCGAAACAGCATCCTCAGGGTGAGTTAACTTCTTTGTGCTAAGTAGACACATTTATACCATTTCCACAGACAAGTGCGCTAACTTTTAAGCTTTATTCAGTTTAAACAAAATACCACAAATACACCCAAATAATTTGCTCAATCATTATTCAAAAATCATAAGTTGCTGCGGTTTAAAAACATATAGGAAATCGATTTAAAAATAGGTCTCTCTATAAACTCTTATATTTGACATGACAGGTGATGGACTCGTCAAAAACTTTTTAAGTTCTAAATAGCTCCTCCAAACTAACCGGCATTCATAATTCGTTTATTTACGTTACTTGCCATCATAGATTTATCTCACAATGCATATACCTTTGTGAACCAAACTGTAATCATGCAAAAAATCGGGCTGTTACAGACAGAACGATTATATAAGGATTCCGATTTGTATCGGTTCCACGGAACCCGAACAAAGAAAAGTTCAGATGTAATGTGAGCAAAAAATGTTAATCAAAAATACATATTATCACCATGGTATTTGACACAATTGGAAAAACTAGTCGCACGGGTAGAAGCCGCCCGGACTTCTCTAAACAATAATTGCTAGGGAGAAATAATAAAGTCGGCGCAGCGCAGGCCGTATCCGCTTGCAATAAAAATGTAAAACGCTACCGATAAGCGGCAGCACTAGACGCTCGAATGGGAAACGATAGGGATGCGCTATTAAACGAAATGGAAATAACATATCGATTTGTGAAAATCGCCACGTGTTAAGCATTACATAAGATGTTGTTACAGCACAATCGATACCTATAATTAATTAATATTAAATGTCACTGTAGAAGAATAGATCATAAAATACACACAATTATATTTTGCTTATGTAATTTCTGTGCGTTCATCACATGTAAATTTTCATATAAATTGTTAAATATAAAACTATATCTATACTTAATAATATTCTTATACTAATGCCAGGAATAATTACATTTGGTATTAATATACAAGAATTGTCCACTACCTAAAACAGTTTTTGCCGAGCCCAATGGGAATCAAGCATTGCTGGAAGTTTGTACATATTATTATGTGGATTTAATGTAGCATAAGACCTATGCTCCTATGCGGGTAGAACAGGATGTCGTAAGAGGCGACAGAAGCCATCCTGATTGGTTGTAGGGTTTTGCGTAAGGATTATATTATTATTATTATGTCACTAATATTATTACTGGTAATATTATTCCGTGAAGCCTGCCTACCTAGCTACCACCCTCCTGATTGAGTCAGCCGCCAAACGACTCGTCGTGTTTCGCCTGGGGACTAGAGAGCCAGTTATTTCTTTCCTTACCCTACTTTTTGGGCCGACATCGCATTTGTGATGATTTCCGTGTTACTAATGTTCATATACGACAGTGACCATTTACCATCAAGTGGCTCGTCAGCTCGTTTGTTGGCTATTTACATATACAAAAAAACTTCATTCAACCTCCGATTGTAATAAATACGATTAAAACTTTCATATTTTAATGTCGCAATGTCACATAAGCAAGACAAGAAACAGAAATCGGTATACAAAAAAACATCGATACTCCTGTACTTTGTAACATTACTACGCGAGGGCTGCTTCAGTTTTTACGTCCGGATCAAACCGGCGGGTATTTTGTCACACAAAATATAAATGTAGCCTACTTCCTTCCTTCATTGGTTGAGTTTATCTGAGTGATTAATTACACCTTGTACGTACAAACGTGCGCGGCTTTCAACAAGCTAAATACAATTTACATTTTATTTTTATTTAATTTCACAACTGAACGTCAATCCGGTTGGCTCGTTACTCGCGTGACGAGTTGTGACACCCATTCCACTCATTCCTGTTATTAGTGGTACATTAATGAAACACTTCCGATTCTGCTCCCGTAGCGGACGGATACCCGACATACTCTCGAGTAAGTCATCTTCATTTTTCGACTGTCATTTCCTGTGTCGTAGATACTCGTTTCGACCGCGACTTAATTGTTGCCTTTTAGTGTCATTTTGTGTTGGCATCAACTAAGTATTCGTTTCGCGTTTGAGTTGGTGGATACCTAACGGTGACAACGAAGCCAGCTAGCGTTGACCCGGTGCGCTTCTCAGTCCTCTCGGACTGAGAGAAACCGGAGACCCGATCCCACTGCACTGGGCCTTCCCAGGGTGATGGTTAGTGGCTATTTTCACTAGGGATAGTCACTGTTCTCGTAGTCTCGTTCGTTCCATTTTCGTTTTTAGATTCCGTTTTTCGTTTCTCGCTCTACTCCCTGCTGCGGCAGGGAGGTATTGTTAGGAGGATGAATCCATCCGAGTTAGGGTTCCTCCGTCGCATCCTCGAAGCCCTGTCTCCGTTCATGAAAGCGCCTCTCGACGAGAAGGCAGTCATCCAGACTCTCGCGACAACACCACAGACAGACTCACCCGCGTCCCCTGACACCTCACCAGCCCACGACATAGAATTCTCCGACGCTAACTCACTCTCGTCGCGCAAACGACCAATCGAGTCCGATGGCTCGTCTCACAATATATCCGACGACGGTACCGTTACTCCGTCACAGTCCGACGACCAGGCCTTCCAGCCGGTCGAGAGCAAGCGCACTAAGCGCCTCACCAAACGCATCGCGAAGGCGTCCGCAGAGGGAAAACCTACCCTTCCCTCCACCTCCCAGCCCGTCCCGCTCATGTCCATCGACACCAGCGCCCCGTCCTCCTCGAGACAACTCCCTCCCATGAAACCGGCATCCCGCTACTCACCCGTCCCTCCCCAGGTTAACGCCCCGCCACCGGTATTTGTCCGGGATAAATCTAAGTGGCTTCTAGTCACCCAGCTGTGGTCCGATAGCAAAGTTTATTACACCCACGCAAAGATCACCGGCGACACCATCGAGGTGACTTCTCCAAACACCGACGTTTTCCGTGCCCTAACGAGGCTACTCACCCTAAACAAGATCCCACTCCACACCTACGCCCTTCCGGAAGAGCGCAAGGTGCGAGCCGTCCTTCGCGTAGTCCCCTTTGAGCTTCCTAATGAAGCTATCCTCGCCGACTTAGTCGCCCAAGGACATCCCGTCGAAGCTGTACACAAGATGTACAGCAACACAGGTAGACAATACCCGCTGGCTCTAGCCATCCTCACCAACACTCCCGAGTCCCGGAACATTTTCCGTGACGACATCACCATCTGTGGTCTATCCTTCATTAAAGTAGAACCCCCGCATAGACGCGGCTTCCCTGGTCAATGCCATCGCTGCTAGCTTTACGGCCATGCAGCGGCGAATTGTTCCGCCAACCCCAGGTGCGTTAAGTGCCTGGAGTCCCACAGCACGAAGGAGTGCTCGCGCACACGCGACTTGGAGTCGACCCCAGCCTGCGTTCTCTGCGGCCAAGCCGGCCACCCGGCCAACTACCGTGGCTGCCCCAGAGCTCCCCGCCCCGTCCCATCCAGGACTGCCGCAAGGAAGTCTTGGAGAAACATCCAACCTGGCCCTTCGCCGAACACCGTAGCCAACTTCCCTCCTCTAAGGACGCCTACCGCACCGCCTAGACCCGAGCATTTCAACTCGTGGAGACGCACCGACACTACCGCGACACCCGTAGCTGCTCCCCGCCCTGCCCCGGCCGCCCCGCGCGACCGGAAACAGGCGGAACTTTGCGATTACAACACCTCGCAACCAGAGGGCAAGTCGTCCCTGGTCGAGGACATGAAACTCGTTTACGACGTCATTCAAAACGTAGACATCGTGGAAATTTCCATCCTGGCTCGCAAGATGCGGGCGGCAACCACACCACAGCAGCGCCTCCTAGCGCTCGCTGAGCACAGCCATCTATTAACATCGTTATAATGGCCCAAGCATTCAGTGCGCCTTCCTGTCACACCGGTCGCACCAAACCCAAGGGCATCTCTCGTTTAACACTCGCGGCCTCCGCCCCAACATCCCTGAATTAAAGGAATTCGTTCGCAACAACGCTACTGACTTACTACTAGTTCAAGAAACCTTCTTAAAACCCGCCCACACCAAGGGCCTATCAATTCCCTCGTACAACCTAATACGTAACGACAGGAAAGACAGAACCGACAGACGCCCCGGCGGCACCACAAACTGCACAAGCGGTGGCACCGCCATTTACTTTAGAAAGTCGCTCCACTGTACCCGTATTGAGACTCCTACACTCAGTAACTTAGAAGCCACTGTTTGCAAGCTAGGTATGACTGGGCATCCGTCTCTGATCATAGCCTCAGTCTATAAACCGTCGGGAGCTCCGCTTTTAAACTCGGACTTAGAGGCCCTACTCTCTCTAGGAGACTCGGTTATTTTATTCGGAGATCTCAACTCCAAACACACAGACTGGAAGTGCCGATCGACCAACGCGAATGGTATCAAACTTAATCAATTCATAGAGACACGGGACGTCGATGTCCTTTGTCCTTCCTCCCCTACTCATTACCCGGATCACGCACTCAACTCTCCTGACATTATCGATCTCGCGCTAGTCAAAGGAGTCGCTCTCAACCTAAGGGCGATCGAAATGCTCAACGACTTAGGTTCTGACCACCGGCCGGTCTCCCTTAAATTCGGGCCTTATGCCACCGAACCAAACAATTCTACTAAAACCTTCACCAACTGGGAAGGCTATAAAAAATAACTCGTTTCAGGTCTCGATGCCGCCGGCTCACCACTGGCTATCAACTCAGATTACTTCGTCAATACGGGAAAGATAGACTCAGCGGTCAACTCTCTAACTCATTTAGTACAAACATCTTTCCGTGACAACGAGCGTGTAGTCGATGTACCAAACCGAAAACTACCGCTCGATGTTAGGAATCTTATTCAAGCCAAGAATGCATCCCTGAGAAGGGCCGCACTCTACCCCACCCCAACGTATAGGAAGCGAGCCAACGCTCTCCAGCGACGTGTTCGCTCTCGTCTTGCCGAAGTGAGGAACTCCAATTGGGACTCCCTCATGGAGGGGATCACACCCTCCCATCAGGCGTTCTACAAGGTGACGAAAGCCTTCCGAGTAGGCGCCCAACCTCTCACCCCGCCTTTATCGCGTCCCGATGGCAGTATCGCCTTCGAAGACGTCGATAAAGCCGAATGTTTCGCTGACAGCATAACTTCTCAATGCTCACCCAGTTCGCAACCATGCGCTCCTTCCCACATAGAATCAGTAGAGGATGAGGTCCGTCAAAAGAACTCACTCCCTGTCACCGCTGAGCCCATCGTTGTTTCCGTTGACGAAGTCCAAGACATCATCCGGGATTTAAAACCCCGCAAAGCGCCAGGAGCCGACAGCATCTCTAACGTCGCGCTTAAACATTTCCCCGAGCAGGTTCTTTCTCTTTTAGTTCTCATTTTCAATGCCTGCTTGCATCACTGCTTCTTTCCAACCGCTTGGAAGGAAGCAATCGTAATAGGAATTCCCAAACCCGGTAAACCACATTATATTCCGTCAAACCACCGCCCCATCAGTCTCCTCAAGGCTATGGGGAAAGTATTCGAACGCGTCATTCATTCCAGACTAAGGAACCTTCTCTTCCCAGTAGGCGGTCAACCTTTAATCATTCCACAGCAGTTCGGCTTTCGTGCCACGCACTCGTACCCTCAGCAAATCCATCGCATAGTGGAATATATCCTAAGCGGTTTTTATCCTAAACGTAAACGCACAGTCGCGGTTTTCTTCGACGTTGCCAAAGCTTTCGACAAAGTTTGGCACGGAGGACTCCTTTATAAACTCCACTACCTAGGTCTGCCAGATCGTGTTGTTCGATTGGTCGTTTCCTACCTCCAAAACCGCTCCTTTCGTTTCAGACACGAAGGAGTACTTTCTTCCCCACGCCCGCTAGCGGCTGGGGTTCCACAGGGCTCGGTACTAGCTCCCTTGTTATTTTTAACGTACATGAACGACATTCCTATCCCCAAAAACGGCGTACAACTCTCATTATTCGCAGATGACACCGCCCTCTATTATCAATCGCAGAAATTAGATTCAGCCCTCTTCAGACTCCAACACTCAGTCAATGAGGTAGGAAAATGGTTCACCAAATGGCGAATCGAAGTCAACGCGGAGAAAAGCTCCGCGGTATGTTTTCACTACAAGACCAGACATAGACAAGACGACCCTAACATCTGATTGCTAGGCACCCCTGTTCCGTGGAAAACCACTTCCAAATACTTAGGAGTAACTCTCGACTCTAGACTGACTTTCAGACCACACGTTCGTAAAGTCACCAACTCCGCCAGATATTATATGAGCCGACTCAACAGTCTGTTGGGAAGGCACAGTAAGATGTCCCTCAGAAGCAAGCGAACGCTCTACAATGTTTGCATACGGCCGGTGATGTCATACGCCGCCCCTGTCTTCGCACACGCCGATCCCAAAGTCCTCTATCCCATCCAAACTGTCCAAAACATTTTTTGCAGGAAAGCAACCAACGCTCACTGGTGCGTGAGGAACGCCGACCTGCACTTCGACCTACAACTTCCGAGAATTCAGAAATCTTTTAAAGACTATTGCACTGCATTTTTTAAATCCTCAGAGGAACATTCAAATCCACTTATCAGACAGGCAGCGGATTACACCGCCCCTAGTCTTACAGGTCATCAAATCCGGAGGCCAAGAAACGCGCTCACAGATCCCCCTGACAAGATATCTTCTGATTTGGACTGCCGCTTGGCAGCCATAGTTAAAAACTTAAATAATATCAGTTAGTAGCATCCTTAAGATGCCACAAAGTCTCTCCATTCGACAACACCTTCAGTGTTAACAACAAGCGTATGCTCCCTCGGGAGTGCCGCTAGCACCCTTTCCTTCTCTAAGGATGGGTCACTTCAGATGAAGGCTTAGAGGCCACAAGGCCAAAGCCAACTCGGGTGGTGTTTAGTGGGTAGGCCCCTAGATTTCTCGGGAGTCCCACATAACCAGCGCAACCGGCTGCGTTGGTATGCTATGAGCATTCACCACCACCCTCCCGCGCTTTTCCGGAGGGTAGCCCATTTTCCATCTTCTGGGCGCAAAAAAAAACATTAATGAAAAATTCACTCGCCTTGCCTACTTAATACGTTTAGTTATCCTTATATTTCAGTTTAGGTACTGTTAGACAGTTATGCATATATAATTGCATTTGATATTTTAGTTATTTGGTTCATGGATATGGGAATGTTCATGTTCATGGATATTAATGTTATGGAAAAGGCATTTGTCTAGGAGAATCATCATCGCTGGTTTTCAGTGCAATTGCTTTATTGCTCGGCTTATTTTTGAATGCAATCTGTATTAATACTATTTTAGATACGTGATTTAATCTATATTCAATATTGAAGAGCTATATTAACGGATATTTAACTTTTTGGTAAGAAATGAAGAAATTATGTGTTTCTACGTTTTTGGAAAATCACGACCTAAGTTGATAAAATAAGGGATGAAAGAACCGTTTATTTTAATGTCCGCCAATGTTGAATGAAACTCTATGAAAATTTGTGTGTGGTTTCCAGATGAGTAATTTATAAACATCTATTTTAACATTTTTGGAAAAAAAAGCCCAAGGAAGTAAAATACGGGAAGCAAGTTAGGTGCAATGTCCGCTAATTTTGAAGGAAGTTCATTATACGTTGAATAATATATACAAAAAAATAAAAAGTAAGTTAAATTTCCTTCCTACTACATTCATAAACCCTAGTTTGAATAAAAAATGTTAAAATGTAAATATCATTATTTTACTTCCCTCTTTAGTTTTAGTTTTTATTTAATTTCCCTTACGATCAATTCAGTTACTACTTTCTTTAGCTTGACTATATTTAAGCAATCATATTTTCTGATTATAACGCTTTTATAAAAAAATATTTCAATCCACCCACAATTTTTATGTTCAAATAAAAAGACAATTATTTTATAAAAACTAGTGCCTATAAGAAGCCAGTGTTAAAAGCTAGGCTATGTCTCTTTTTCTGTAACTTATGAGATTTCTGATGAAAAAGTAAATTCATTATATAATGAAATATAGCGAAAATTTCTTTAAAATAGACAAATAAAAATGCTTCCGCGGAGCAACAGCTAGTTTATTATATGTCGTTTCATGAAACTTCACTCTCTACATCCTACCTAATTTTTATTTCCATTCATTCACTCTGACATCCACGGTTTACCTGGAAGAGATTACTATGTAGCGATAAGGATTCCTTTATATTCTTAATTATATTATAATTTCAAAAGACTGCACTATCTACGAACGACATTTATGACTAACAGACCAATAATTCGTGGCCAGCTTAATATTTACGCATGTGGTAATACCGGATAAATTAACCAACATCACACATTAGATTTACTTATTAAATTGCCATAATATTCGTGCCACACGTTACGTAATGAATACAATTAATCAACATTAGGCCTCTGTTAAATAATATTCCAATTCCGATGTCGGGTGTTAGCCAAATTCAAGTGTTAATTACAAACGTTGAACAGCAGCAACAATTTGGATATCTTTACACTGTTGTACCACATCAATTAATCAGATCATGTTTACTTTTACATTAATACTTGACACTCGTTTGAACCAAAATCCACTGATCATGAGCTTAAAAAACATTTATTTGTTTAGAACGCATTGCCATGTGCAGAATCTTATGCATAAGTGCATCATATGCATATGGACACAAAACTTTGGGGAAACAGCCCGGATAGAGCTTGGAGTTCTATTCTTCTTGTCATATGGAGGCTCACCGAGTGCTCCTTGCACTTGAAAACAATGAGATTATGGGTGAAACGAGTGGGATTTATTGGGTACATACTGTACTAGAGATGTCATAACAACGTACTACAACTTTATCATTCTATGATAATAATCTTATATCATCGCGGACATTATAAATTTTAATTGTAACGGGTACTCACGATTTTGTTTTATACCAATCTTTTGACCCAATTACATGGATCATGGCCACAGCGAAACTGCGGCGGCGGGAACAAACTCTTGGCAATTGACACTTAACAAACACTAATGACAGATAAGGATGTCAACTTTACGTCTATTTCGTTTTGCGTTCAGTTCAAGCGTTTCATTCTGTCGAACTTCATTTAATCTTCATTATGTACCTTTTTTTTCGAGGGGGAAACCTTCAACAGGTACCCGGTGGCGTGGGAGCGACGGCGGGTTATGTGGGATTTTAACCGCACTAAAACCCCCGGTACCTTTCCTCAGCGCTATGTAGAGGACTCCGGGATCTCCACAGGAACGAAACCAGAGTTCTCTGAGCGCGGGACCCCATTCGGGCTCTACCCTGGAGACACAACATGTCCCGTCCCGCACGATCTTATCAACTTATCTTATCGACGGTTTTGATTATGTACCTACGGTATGATACGGTAATAGCGGCAGTAAGGTTAGGTAATATTTTTGAAAATATACCTGTATCAAGTAAAATATAATGATAATGGAGTGTATAAAAAATCGGATATGACAAGTCATCTCTCTCTCTCTCTCAGTTTTTACTTTCTTCATCTTACTACTCACCTACCTTAAAGATACTGAATATACACAGGGTCGCTATGGTGACTTAAATGGGCAGAATTATTTCATAGAGGCCGGATTGATTTTTCTTCGGTCTGCCAGAAAAAACATATTGCACCTTATTAAAATTTAAGATTTCGTCCATCAAATACTTAACGCCACTTAATCAATATTCCGGTTTCGTTAGTAGATCTAATATAATGGAACCCGGGAGAAAACGGTAATGAGGTCAAAATTCACATCGACCGAAAAAGTAAGAGGAGACTTGTTGTGTGTATCTTGAAGTAATGGACTGTATCTTGATACATTCAGCACTTCTATTGCACGCCTTTGAAAGACACATCAAATTTTTACGTTAAACAACTGAGAGCGCAAGCGAACGAACAGAGAGAAAAAAAAGCAGTGTCGCGATATTTACAACACTAACGTATTAACATTGGGGATGCCAACACTTGTGGTCTCTATGGAATTATTCTGGTCATTAAACAGCAACAGCTTTCATTATTCGTTTTTAATGTTCGCAAATTGCCGTCGTGTTGATGGAAATAAAAAATCTATGACAAACAACAATAAAATAGATGCACTATATAAGTCCCCAGTTTAATACAGACGCCGATTCGATAACTGAAAAGTAAGACCAGGCCGTGATGAGAATGCTCACTGACCACTGGCCGGGCGGTATTTACGGATTAAGTGAAAAACGGAAACGGAATACGACGGCGGTAGGACATGGTTTAATCTGAATCCTTAATTCCGTAGTGAGGATTGGATGGATGCTTTGACTATCGAATATGGACTACACGGGATAGTAAGTTGGAATGCATTCGATCTATGAGAATATGAACGAGCTCAGAGCGACTGAGAAACATGAATTCAATGTTATTAAATGGAAAATCGTTGCTGTGTAATTTAACTAAAGTCCAAAGCAAAAGGTAACTCGTTGTTTAAATTTAGTAATAAATAAATCGTACATTCATGTAATTGTAATGAAGCACAAAGTTATATTAATTAAAAAATAGTTATTATTAGGAGTAGCGACCCATATGAAACCATCTATAAGCAGAGTCATAGTTTTGTTTGAGGTTGCATATAGACCGTGTAACACCATACTGAATTGGGTAAGGTCGTTTATTTAACAAAGAATATATGCAAGAATGCAATTATAGATAATATATGTGTATCTAATTGTGTATACGCCATACACGAAGCGCCGTAGTAAGGTACGTATTACATGACTGTAAACCTACAGGTGAACATACAACTGTCAGGCATTACAGATGAACCTAGAATTCTTTCTGAAAAAACCACTGCTAAGGTGTCCAAATAAATATGCATCGGTTTTCATACATTATTTTCATATATTTGCGACAGATTACGGTTCTGTAAATTTTGTGCTATATTAGAATTTCCGCTTTGTGAACGTTCGAGGGCTGCTTGATATCGCTCCATGGATCTATGGAAGCACAAATTTCCCGTCTCTTGGCCCGGTAAAGCTAGAAGGTAATGAGAAATTTATGTAGGTATGTTGTTAATTGACTTAAATTGTCTTGCAGAGTCGAACGGATTCAGCTCCTCAGCCGAGGCGCGGTCTATGAAGTACCTAAGTCCGTCTCCCTCGTCAAGGAGTCACTGGGTTTCTTTGCTGTTCAGTCACCGACGAGCAATGCATACCACGTGTACATAAGTACCACATAATTACAGACTATGCAAATAAGAAAACTTAATTTTAATGGCTAAAAATGCAGCAGCTAACGACATCTAGTATCTAATAGCAATATATGATGAGACTGGCTAGGAGAAAGGTCTGGTAATGAATTATTAGTGTACCAATAAGGACAATTGCATATTCAAGAATTTAATTTTTATGATTTGTGTTTGGTTGTAATTTTGACAATGGTATTTTAGGTTACTTTGTGAAAATTCATTGTAATTGAGTTGATTTTAATCTGTGGCAACAATCCGCGAGCAAATGTATTACGATAATATACTTTAAATATGTGTTACATATCTGAACCATTGGAAAATATAAGTGAATATTGCACTGAAACTATATAATAATGTATATTAGTGCTTCACGGCGAAACAAAACATAATCATGGCGCGTTCACTCTATTGTGGTTTAATTTCTAAATATTGGCAGCACTTCAAATACATATATGTATGACAGCGCCTTTAACAATCACACATTGAATTAAATTCATACTACTGAGACTCTGCATTTCCTCATTTATACATATAAGACAGCTAGGCTCAGGTCTACTCTTAGTATGACGGGTTATCTCTCGAAACTACTAGGATTTCTTCTGAAGCATACTTCGATATAATCCAACGGACAATAAAGGCATGTTACACACGCACGAAGCAGCTTACGATCCAACTCGTTGTATTATACCTAAGCTAAGCGCTGTACCGCCCCCGACGTTTATTTATTCGCAACTAAATGTAAAAATGGCCGCATCTATCCGAAGATCGTGAGAAAGTAATGATAAATACATCAATTTGTTCATCGATCCGCTTTCTCGTGACGGTGAACTGTTTATTAGATGGGATATAAAGGATCGGCTAACCACCGAGGCCGCGCGGCGTCCATATTTATTGAAATTACTTTTGATTGTGCAGTAATAACGGCTTTGCAAGCCGGTAGCCCCTTCACCTTAAAATTAAGAGAGCTTTTTGTCTGAAAGGGCAAGAATTAGATACTTTATATGTACACGAGGCGCGGAAGCTTGGCCATGGTAGAGATTCATTTATTTCGGTCACGTGGTATTGTATCGCATTTCGTTCGGTAAAGTGCAAACTCAATTTTCGTACACGACGATCAAGGCCCTATTTTATAAACTACAAACTGTATATTAAAAATACAAATACAGGCTACAGTCGCATAGAATTTTGTTGGAAAATACAATACTTTTAATGTATTTGACTGTAGTACAATTTGTCAGTTTTTTGAATACAAACTATTAAATTTCTTTACTGAACAGTATTTCAAATACTGATAGGTAATTGAAATTTAATCGTTCTTAAATGTGCATCTTTTATTATTCTTAAATTGATAGTTGTCGAATTATTTATAAATATATTTATATATTATGTTTATTGCAGTCCGTCAATAAATAAAAACTTATAAATTAATATATTTGTAATTCATAGAACGAGAAATTCCCATTCCTAAAACAATGCAGGTGCTATTTTTATGCGTGAGGTGTACTTTTTCTGAAGCGAAGCGAGCGCTGTATGCTAGTATCTAATTAAAAAATATGTGCTCGCTAAGTATTTGAGATACTATTTTAATTTATGCCCAACCATAGACATCCCAGTTCGGTTTCTACGAGAGTAAATTTTTCCATCGGGATGTTCACCCCAACAAGTAGGGGTGACTATTGGGGGCCAATTACTCCGCAGTAATTGTATTCATTAATTGAAAATGTGTAACGTTGAGTTACTTTATTTACCGAGTACTTGATTAATTTATATTTAAAAAAATCTTATATGTGCACATGCCTTTATTTTTTAACGTTTTAGGATGCAATTATAGGTATAATATTTTGTACATACCTAGATATTTGTGTTGTCTGACTTCTATATCAAGACATCAATCAGATTTCTTTTTTTATCAGAACTTGATTTCTTGTTTATTTTAAAACGACATTAGGACAGAAATTAGTTTCGATGCTTTAACTGTTCGAAAGCTCAGGACTTCATTAATTTTTTGTACAATTAGAAGAATCTCTTAAAATAAATTTTTGAAGCCCTAAGCCGGCCTTAACAACTGCTGCTCATAATTTTGTTAAAAATAGCAATAGAGCAGAAGCCATTTTCGAGGTCCTAACTGCTTGAAGACTCATGAGCTCAGCCACAAGAAACCGATCGGAAATAACTAGTTGATGACAAACTAGCCTACCCGTGAGGGTATCGGTAAAATGTGGAAGCGCTCGAGTCCATAAGCAGCTATTCTCAGGAAAAAACCTTCTGCTCACAACAGTGTTGGTGTGGAATTTGTATTTATGCAGAAAATCAAAAAAACTCCAATAGCGTGATTCAGGCTCTTCAATCAAAAAGCTACTCTAAGCAAAGGTTCTAAAAGTTTATTTTTACTATAGCCATACCCCTAGGGTGCATGCGCCGTAAGCTTTTACTAATGTCAAAACTTTGGATCGTCATTGGCTAGATATAATGACAGAAGTTGCTCCAGATAAAGCTTGCAAAATTTTGAGCCTTTGGACATGCGCAACGGGTCTTCAGGTCCAACAGGCATGCGCAATTACGTATTTTGAATAAGAGTTTCACCTCATTCATCAACCATAAACCGGTACCAGCTTTTAGTCTATTAAAATTTCTTGTCTTAACTCTGACTTCTTGGCATTTTATCTTTCGTTTGGCGGCTGGCTCTAGCAGAAGGGTGGTAGCTAGCCAGGAAACCGTCACTGAAAGATAATAAGACCGATAATAATATTAATGTCTCAATAATAATACTGATCATATCATCCCGGTAATTGCACGAAGCCCTACTACCACCGAGCAGGCTGGCTTTTGTCGCCTCTTACGGCCAATACGGCCAAGTTAGCCTAACAAATTTATTAGAAAATCGTGCGTGACCTTTGTAAAAATAAATTTTTTGTTACATATAACATAGTTTAGTCACATACAACGTCTAACCATAGTTAGACAAGGATAGGTAGATATTCAATTCGCAACTCGCAAATCACAGGCTGTTGCGATATGACGTTGGGCGCCATTAATATGTCAGAATTCAATCTTTAAAGTGGAGCGATGAGAATACAATATATCTGACGCATATATTGTGAATCATATGTCTGGTTTGGAATACGAGCGAGCTTCCTTTTTTTGCATGAGGACTTACGAGCACCCTATCTACATGTAAATAATAGTGAAAAACTACATGTTTTACTGTAATTTGCTTAAACCGAACCCAGAACAGTAAATAGGCGAAGATCCCAGTGTTCAATAAATAAAGTTCCCGCCCTTGCGATGATAGTGAGTTGCGCAATACGAAATAGGATTCTGGCGCGAATTTTTGAGAGTAACTGTAAACTGAACAGGGAAATATGAGTTTTAAAATATGTAAGGAATAAGTGTACTTGTCTTTTTTTTATTCAGTTGATTTAAAAATAATCAAAGACAAACAAACAAAACATACAATACATACAATACATACAATACATACAATATCTTAATAGAAAAACTATTAACAAAATGTTTATCACGATATAGCTCGTGACAAATTTTTCTTAAATCTAATGTTTTATAGGAAATTAAATTGATATATAAAAAGTATACATTTCGTGTAACATAAATAGATTTTTTAAATGATTTAAATATATTCTCAATTTAAACGAGAACTTTGAGTTTGCTTTTGCAATGTAGTTATGGCGATATCGTATTTTGGTGAAAACTTCATATTCTGTGAATGTTTTGAGGGGCTGGAAATTTTCCAACCTAGAGTTATGTCAGGGCAGTCTATAATTTTGTTTATCATTTTGAACAGAATCACAACTGTAAAAGTATCTTGACGCTCTTCTCATGAATTTGAAGTGTTAATGAAGAGTCGATCTTGATAAGATGTTAAATGTGTAGCTACGTTACAGTGAAAACTTAGGCTTACATTACACTTTATATAAATGTTATGATATGCATTCCATAATTGACTAGTATATTAAAGCCACTTTGATTTAATTACTGGCTTAAGTAACATTATCTTAGTAAGAGGTTTTTAAAGAATACTATTGCTATAGGAATTTGTTATGAGAAAATCAAGCATTTTCATTTTCTGTGTGTATCAAACTGTAATCTTTAGGGCCGTCGGATTGTTAGTGTTAGCCCTAGGTAAAAATGACAAATTTACTCTCTTTTAGTAAACCGCATTACGCGATATTTAAAGTTGTTTGCTATGTCACCGCACAGCAAAACTATTTACATATTTTTGGAGCAGAACATTGATTTGAAAGTTGCTCAACGCATCCATGATTCAAGTTATATGAAAATAATAATACTTCTAAATTAGGGAAAGATACTCTCTTTACTGCCTACAGCCAAAAATAAACAGGATACGGACATTTTGTCTACCCTCATAATCAATAAAACGTCATGGCAACAAAAACCATAAACTCTTTTTAATTAAATTGTTTATGAAACAAAATTTCTATAATTTGGTAATAAATAAAGATATAAATATATAGAAAATTTTTAAAATCTAATTCCATCACATGCGTAAATGCATCATGTTATCAGATCTCATTATTCACACGTAAACTTTTGTTTTGCTCAACGGCTGGTGTGATTAATTTTTTGTGTTAATGTCCGTACTATATGTACATCTAGTAGGCCAATGTTCGATGACGGCTTTTATGATGTTATTAAAACATGGCAAAATGAAAATAATTGTATTTTTAAGTTATCTTGATAATATGTAAATAAACGTTTGTCACGGTCGAATTTATCAAAAAATTGTGGTCCATACCTTTGACAAAAATTAGTACGTTGCCTTTATGACAATCCATATTAAGTAAAATTCATATTGTGTGGAAATTGCGTGAGTAAATAAAGTTGAAGGAGTTTTCTTATTATGTTTATGCTTTTATGCTTGACCAACTTCGCGGTCAAGAAAAGGACGTCAAGGAATTTTCGATCTACACTCCAAGCCGATTTTTTACCTACAAATAATTACTTACATGATAATTTGCAAGATATATTCAATTAACGAACAGACACGATCCCCTCATTGTTTTATTATAAATTAAAATATATATAAATATAATACCACGTTCTGTTCGGGGACAGTTCATTCTTCTTAAAGAAGAAAAAGAATGATCAAGTGCTAATTGTTTGAATCAGTCGTACGACGGCTCAAAAGGACATAACCGTTTGAACTGGATATATAAAGAAAGTGTTAGCGATAGTGCTGAGTGACATACAGAACACAACAACATTGTGTAGTTAACATCTTTAGAAATGAGATGTTATGTTTCAGTGGACACTCTTCGCTTTATACCGTAGCAGTTTAAGTGAATATTAAATTGCTTATAAGTATTCCTAATATTTATTAGGACTAGACTGTAGTACATATAAAATATTTTTGAATATATGATAAAAAAACATATAACATTACTTAATAGATACTACTACTAAAGCAATAAGACTCTTTGGTTAGCTGAATATTTCCACTGCAGTCTAAATTCACCCCTAGTGGTTGGTGTCCATTTATCAGTGAAATTTAATGTGAGTAAACTTTGAGCGGTAAATCCTGACCTGGAGCGCTCGCAGTTACGAACTTTGAAGAGCCTCGCCCTCGGACCGCGCCTTTGTATGCCTGCCATTAATATGTTTGTGTATAAGAATTTACACCTGTTGGTCAGTTTCAATTAGGACTTGAGGTTTAGAACAGATGTTCATATATTGCCGTGGCCACTGTACCCCAGAGTAATCGATACAAAAAACTGCGGAGGGTTTGGACCAACGGGAAGACTCGAAACGAGACTAGACCGCTGGGGTAACCGGTCGGTATCGTCTGCTCGCACTGCAGCCGATGGTTAAATTCGAAACATAGTAATTTGATGCGCGTATCGTGAGTAGGCCGCGTAAGAAACACATCAAGTTCACTTGTTTATTATATTTTTATAATTCCTAATGAAGGAGTGTGTCCGTTGAAAGCGCGGTGCGCGCGCGCATATGTTATTTGCAAGAAAGGGACTACGCACACTGTGGTTTGGAATTAAAATTAATTATGTGTTTTATGCAAGTTTTTTCACCTTCTACGGCTGATACGAGCTTGTCATTGTAAAATACAATTAGGTCACACCAATGTGGAATATAGTAGGAAAAAAATGCATCCCACGTCTGCCAGTTTCTTAACTTCTAATCATTGAATTATCAATAAATTACTTTAAGCGAGCTACAGTTATGCTATGTGAGTAGTAGAGCTACAGTTATAATAGTTGAATAGAAAAGTTTTTGCATTCAGTTTCCTAGCAAATGTCAGGCCCGAATTTGTAAATTATTTAATTAACTACTCCAGTAAACAATATTATGTTACCGTTACCATTATCGTTGTCAACGTTTGGTCAACGTGGCATACTGGAAACTTGGGTGACACAAACAGATATCACATATACCAAGACCGAACGAGAAATATTTATACGACACATTCATTATATTCTTCCACACGGAGGACCCGGATTAAAATTTTGTGCCTCTTACATTTCAAATCTGTAGTAATAAAAATTATTATTACTTGCTAAAATTATGGGCATTCATCGTAAGAAAACCTATATACCTAGGAATTACCCATTGTAAAATATATTCAGTAGCATATTGGTGTGTGGTCTTAACTCCCCTCAATGAGGGAGAAGGCCTGAGCCCAGCAGTGGCACAGGTATAAGCAAGCTAGGTTTAGATATTATATAGCAGTACCTAATCAGTGATTGGGTAAACCGAGTCCACTCAGTTATCGCATTTAACTCCCCAGTGTACGAAGACACCACTCTGCAGTTAACACAGTACACACGCGAGAATGTACAAACGATCGCCCAAGGCTGAAGGCGTTCTGTACATTTTATTTCCAAGACTACCTGCTTACGCGCAACATGATGCTTTGAGTCTCAATAAGCACCGTCTAATACGCGATTTATATTCATTTAATGTTTAATCCGTAGGTACCTATATGCGGTACGTTGGAAACGCAGAAGGGGATGAGACGTTTTGCTGGGATGTTAATAGGGAGTGTGACTTAGGTTAACAGTTTCTGTGCCGGAAATTTACAAAAACATCACTGACACGAACAATGTCAATAATCTTTGATAGATACATATGATTTCATTGATTGATTTCACCATCGGTATAAATTATTAATAAATAATAATTACCTTACAAACTGAACCGAGCCCATCGTAAATATAATTGTTTTTAATTAAGAATGGATGTTGTTTCTATATGTCTGTGTGAACTTGATTCATGGAAGTTACACAAATATATTTTGATACGATTTTTGCTACTTAATATATAATATTTAATAACTAACTAGAGAAATCTCCAACTTACATTATACAACGTACGCGCATAGGCTTAGTTATAATTTCAAACCAGTCTATCTCTTCCTTTGTCAATTTGCAATGTATTAGTTATCATCGGATTGCCTACCCGTTATTTAACTACCTAATAACATAAAAATACACTTACTTGATAATGGGAGTTCATTTTAATGACATATAATCATATAAATTAAATTGTAGTGTCAACCTGTTATTATCAAATAAACACAATGAGAAAGATTAATCGCCCTTAAGTTTAAGCAAACAGTAAAAATATGTATAATCATTGTAAGCATCGAATTTTTGTCATAGCAAAAGTTACTCAGTGCGACAAACATTATTTGCAGGAATATATTTTATTTCGTAAATAGTCGGAAAACGGGTAGACGGATAATCTGATAGCAAGTGGTCACCGTCACTCCTGGTCCTCCGTGACACTTAGGGTATCGCCGACGCGTTGCCGGCCTAGACGATCCGCCTATTACAAGCTCGAATTTTTCCATTTAAAAAGTTAGTAAGATAATAGTTGTATTGTACAAGACTATTTCTCCCCTGATACCTGTACCCTGATATTACCAGTCCATATCCTGAACGTTTTTACACAAATAAAACTTATTGAGTTGAATTTTGACCTATTCACTAATCTGTATAGGTAGGTATATTACTTTGTAAGTAAAATATATTCTGGATAAGTCAAAAGGTAAGGAATTTGGCTTAAAATTTTTCATAATGCTGAACATAATAACATTAATAAATACTATTTTACTCAATTATGAAAATACTGTACAATAACTATTTTTCCAACAAGGTAGTTATATATTTATTTGCGAAATACAACAGTCTCATGTGCATGTAATACCCCACAGATTATGTAAATAGATTTTATTATACATATTTTTTGTCTAAAATATACATAACTTTTATAATGAACGAATTAATAAACAACTTTCAGTCAAAGTCTTTAAATCGCCTTTCCGTGAAGTGTTTATGTTCAGCAAGAAGTAATTTTCATTTATGTGGTCCAGAAAAGTTACACCTGAAGGTTTCATCGGCAAGTCTCATTGGAAGAGAATGGTTTTTTATGTCAATCGGAACCAGTAAGAAGGTTCCGTATTCATATTGACTTTATTTACATTTACATCTACATTTAAGCTGAGAATCTGACTGGAGTTTAAGGCTAGCCATTAAATTTCAAAAGTTGCTGTGATACTGCTGGCCCGGCGTCACAGCATTCGTAGCCACCAATTTGATTTCGGAATAATTTTTGACAGATAAAAGCCCGAGGCGCAGTTCAAAGTAGATATATGACGTCTAATCATGTCCAATTTGAGGAGCTAACGAATGTAAATATAGTTGTGTCACTTGAATTGATTTACTATTTTATGTGAAATCTCCTTAAAATACATCTTAAAGTATTTTCAGTGACTGACTGACTGACTGAGTGAAGTGAAGGATTTGATTTTGGGAAATACCAGACAAATTGACGTTTAACACACACCGTAACGTAACTAAATTGGAGAAGACAATAGCTTCTGCAACACGATAAAAACTACAGTAAAAAGGAGTATTCACACGTTTTCTTGGGAAATAAATATATTATTAATAATGAAACTGAAATGGAAAAGGAAAATATGATATGGTTGTATTATTACTCCTGAAGCTCAATAATTAGAACAAAACAAGAACCGATCATAACTGTTGTGAATCCGAAAAAGCTCTTTCAGTTTAGTATGTTTGTTACATATATTTACATACAAGATGTGAAATGAAATACAATTTATTTGAAGTTGTTTTTATAAACACATTTCGAAAATCAAACTCGGCATAGCTACAGCAAATCCATATCGTGAGTAATTCCGAAAGGAGAAGCCACAAGAAATTCCCAAAAAAAAATTTTAGCACTTATTACTACTTATCGCTATATTTTAATCTTTAAAGTAACGACCACGTTTCTAGGTAATCATTTTTCTTCATAAGTTCGCTTTGGCATGATTTTATAAATTACAGTGTGGAATTTTCGTTATGTCTAACTATTAATATATTCTATGTAATTCTAATGTTAATATACTTCTAACTGTTCATGTATAGTGTTTAATAAAATGCCGGGTTAAACTGTCAATGACATTGGTCTTGAGTGGGATACGGATGCATTTTTTTGTAAGGTTAAGTCATGGTGTATGTCCACGCTGTCACCCCAGGGTAAAATTACCTATCTTATCCATCCGTAAATTGTAAATTGTAAATTCATTTGCTTTTTACACTTAATAACTCTCTACACCTAATTCTCGATCGAAATTAGTTCTTATTTGGACTACACCTAACCGTGAGCTGCTTTGTATTAAATTAGATTCGATTTTCTACCTTAGTTTTCGAGACAGTAATCCCCGTTGTTATCAAACAGTTCCGATTCAAATAATACATAAAATTAATTGCAAAACTACAATTTTATATCGAACCGTAATAAGACAGAAGAAG
Source organism: Megathymus violae (assembly GCA_003671415.1). NCBI lineage: Eukaryota > Metazoa > Arthropoda > Insecta > Lepidoptera > Hesperiidae > Megathymus > Megathymus violae. Next base: position 4,232,864 of record PDGT01000018.1, read on the forward strand.
GATTAAAAATATTTAAATAAATAAAATTATTTTATAATAAGTTAACATTTAACCTTGTCCCACAGAAGCTGTTTTAAGTAATTGCTCTCTCAATAAACTCAGCTCTCGTTGCGAAAATATGCCTTTTGGAAATCGAACGCTCTCAGACATTTCCAATAGGCCAAACGGAGTCGTCGACGGGATTGCCAATCATGAAGCTTCAGTGAAATGAACCTCAAGAGGACCACAAGCAAACCGATATATACGGGAACCTGGTTCAGCATTCGCCAACAAACTATTTCAAATTCAAATTTATTATATCTAGGTATTTTGTCAATACAGCTATGCACGTAATTTTTGCTTCACATGGCGTTTCGAAAAGGTTTTTTATCATCAAGGAAAACAACGGCAAATGAAACTACTTAACATACATCTAACGTACATCTTTAAAACTTTTGTTAGCTTTTGTAACAAAAAGGCAGTATAAAATAATCTTAGTCTAATCTGTCCAGAACCGGTTGCGTTGCTATAATTTCCAGGCAAGCTAGTAACAATTCAATAGGCAAATGACTTTGGAATATTGTTCTAAAAACGGACACGGAACTTCATAAAGGATCGCTATGCGTTACGTGGGCGAGAAAAAAATGTAACCAAACTATGCGTAATTCCGTATATCACGTTTCTTTTTGTAGATACATATGTAGGGACATGGCTTTATCACACGTGTGAAATGAAGTGCAAGTGCACTAAAATGCATGTCAGCATTAGGTATATTACATCGGCTTTAAGCATGTGAATGGTTTGTCCTCAGTCTGTCCCCAAACACTGTTAAACAATAGGTGCAGACGTAGGAAAATATTGTGTCGATATCAATTTCTATTTCTATTTTATTGACTATATTACTACAAATATATTGAAATACCACAGCAGGAATAAACTAGAAATGGATAAATACAATAGAAATGGATACATCCATCAGAGTTGGTAATCTGTATAATTTAAATTTAACATTATTTATTTTGATACATTCAATTATATCCTTTAAATACGACCCAATTAAACTGAGTGAAGCGTTCCTGACGCCGTAGTGACAACTGTTTCTAGCTTCTAGCATGTTCTAGCGTACTTCATTTGGGACGTTAATGTGGATTACCAATTACTGAAACACTCGTAACGCAACAGATGTCTCAATCGTGAGTGAATTATAGAATCAGGCAGTTTTAAAGGCGGTCAATATGTGACTTCTAGTATCAAAACATATTGAGGGGTTACATTACATATCTGTTATAATATCATGTCGAAGATATTGGAGCGGTATAAGAACTTTGTGAGTTTAAGGGTGTAGGAACGGTACTTACGTTCAAAGTACAATTACGTAGGCTGGTGTAGCCCATGAACATCTGTAAACGTACTTGCACGTGACTATAGCTCTGTTCGGCACATTTGAATTGCCACTATGCTGGCAATAACTCTTTAACAAAAAATAAGATTGCTAATAATAGCTTTCAGATAAAATTAGCATATGTGGTACCTATCATACAGTATTGAAGGCTCTGACTGACTGTCACTGACAGCACCTAACATTCGATAAGTTTTAGGAAAAATTTAGAACACAACGATCTCCGGAGGCACGTAGAAATTGATCAATCCATAAAACGATTCTTTCAAAATGTTCTAAGTGAAGTCGTTCAGACAAAGCGGCATCATCTAACATATACATTATTACTTGTACCTTTTAGCTCAATATTTTAACTCAACTGATGATTTTATTTATAATTCGTAGTTTAACTTAAGATCTTATAAATATTTTTCAAGCAATACTCACGCCATTTAAATTTATATACCGTATTATTTGCAAATGTTATCCAAAATAAAGTTTTGGGACATCCCTATTCGAATATGTTCGCGAGGTGTTTCGCCTGAGTCCGTACCATATAATTCTAACTCATAAATTTCAGGCACAAATAATACATATCCACTGCAATCGACTCCAGATTGATGTTAAGTCGTAACATTATAACCTGGACTATTTGAAGCACTCTTGTGATCTCGTGTTAAATACGACTGTGGATACCTTTTACAATTTAAATAATGTTTTCATTGAGACTAGTCAATGCAAAGCATATTTTTAGTTCGCATTTAAAAATATGAACACATGTAGCGTACACTTTATACACACATATGTGTGTGTGTGTGTATGAGTTGTCGTTATAACACATCGTTGCACTGCTGCGCTCTGGAGTCCTCTTACTATCAAAGGAGGTTAAAGCCACTATCCATGCGTAGATTAGCAGACTTCAAGAACTTTTAAGTATGTAGGATATCCACATGTTACACCACAAAAACAATATTTCAAAAACAAATCACCTGGATATGTATAAACTATAGATGCATGGAGGTTCCCAAGACTCCCAAGCGGAAGACCAACGGTCAAACGACTAGGCTATCATTGCTTTACGAGCTGCTCGATGATTATCGTTAAGATTTAATGGTAAAATCTGAAAATAAAAACGGAAAATTGAACTTCCATCTAGTATTCATTCAGCGTTCAATTGTTCTCCGAACGTTTTAACAACACATCGACCGGTCCTGGCGGCTCGCAGCAATTTCAACATGGCTTGAATACATCTAAGTTAACAACGTTTCAAAGAGGCAGTTCAGTTTTCGGTCAACCCGCTGGCAATTTGTTTTTCAATCGCGAACTATGTCAGTAATATTGGTCGAGAGCAACAGTACTATCTGTGCTATGTGATCGTCAATTGCTCGTTCGTCCGGTTGTAAAACGCCACGTCGCGAGTTCTTGTACTCATTCAACAATATCGTTCAGGCGTGCCTTAAATAGTTTATTTATCGATTCCTTCGCAAAATCCACGTTTGTAAATATAATGTATCTCTTATTTTAGCGGAGGCGTGGTGATGATAATAATTTAATTTACATGCATTGCTAAATGTTATCGATTGTTAAACACAGCAAAAAGGAAGCGTAAACATTTTACAAATCAATTCGTCAAATATACTGAGTGCTCGTTTGCTCACCGCGCCCTAAAACCGCCAAAGAAATTGAATGTTATTCAGTTAAAATCCCCTACACAACACATGCCTTTTGACGCCCCTGGAGACATAAAAATCCCCATACTTAATTGTTAATTCAAAACAGGAAACGTTACTCTGTTACGTTTATTTTCAATAACCTATAATATGATGGATAAATTTTGACCCTGTGGTTTCCTTATTTAAGGTCAAAATTTCGGTCTATTGATTAGCATTTTGCATTTCTGTATTCTATTCATATCGCTCGATCGGTATATCTGTATATCAGTATCTGTGCGGGTGGTATTGATAATCTGTGGTACAGCATAATACAAAAATACTCTATAATGCTATGTGGAGATGATCGTATCTTTTGATGTTATTTATGATCGCTATATGTCAGACTTGGTTGAGAAAGGAGTATGATTCAATGTTCACGATAGCAGGTAATACTGATAGAACTCCTACAGAAACCCTCAAATAAATAAGACATACTATATATGTAAAAATTAATGTTTGTCTGTATGTCCTTTATAGAATCATAAACTATGCATTTGATCATGATGTGATGATCTTTAGCAAAGTTGTTGTGCATGAACCCACGAAGGTTTCTGAGTTGGTACGACCAATTTTCGACAGATGGCGCCACTGTTTATTTTAGTTGGTGGTGTAGCAACGCGCGCAATGCATTTTCTGTCTGTCTGAATGCGATTATTTACAAAACTACGGCACGGGTCTTCAAAGGGTTTTTACTAATATGTTGATTCACAATAAAGCTTTAGTTATAAATGATATCAGGAAAAAATATAAAACGCCAGTTGAAAAAGACCAACGATTATTTATGATAATATTATATAAAACTAATACACAACATATCGAAGTGTAAAAATACCTCCCTTAGTTCACTCACACCACAGACTGTATGACACTATCTACCATGTCGATAGTAGGTACTATTTGGTAGTAATATACATATACACACACTATAGAAATAATACCTTTTCGAAACGGTAGTGTATGAAAAAAATTACGTGTAATAAGTTGATATACAGAGTACCTAAATTATTACATTATTTTGAATGATTTTTTTTTTTGGATTTTGTACGCGTTTGGTTTTAGATACATTGAAGCCTAATAGAAAAATTGACTTTAATGATCAAAATTATTTGCTTAGAATAAACAAACGACCAATATTATGAATTTCATTATTTTTGTTTTTCATAACATTTAACAGTATTTACAATTTCATACTAGAATTACGGAGTACTTTTGAATAGCACTTATCGATGTTTGTGGATATATACGGAACGTAGCCTCTCAATACATTTGTAATAATTTAATAATTATACGAAACAATATATGTGTAAGAAAAAAGAGCTAGGCACAATCGTGAAACCAGGAATGAGATGGTTACGTATTTACATCGCCTTCACAAGGTTCAGCGTTATTGTATAGGCTGTGTTTGAGTTATGAATTAGGTCCCAAAATTGGTACGTGATTTACCTATTGGAACTTTCAAACTACGTGTTAAAGCATGGCTTCTAGATAGAATAATATGATGTATGATGTACACATAAGTGACAAAGGCACTTGGAAATGTCAGTGCATTAATCAATTTCGGTTAAAATAGACTTATTATTATGCTGATTTAAACGATGTCTTGCGGAGTTTTTTTAGCCGTTTCTTCTTCTCAATGTTAAAGCACTGAATATATTTAAAAAATACCAAAATGATTTTGAATTTGGATTTAATATTTATTTACATCGCTTACAATAAAATGATATGTTATTGTAAGTTAATGTAAATATAATCTGCTGAATGCGTCACCATGTATTCGTTATCGCCCCACGATATAAGGCAAGTTATTCCGACGCAATGTTTTATTAATAAATATTTAACTAAGCACCAAGTAAATAGATTAAACTAGTAAGTACTCGTCATTATGTTCCGTTGTTTAATGCAGCGATTTTTTTCATTTCTAGATATTTCACGTGAACTTCAGCGAATACCTACCTACACGTAGCTCTCGAACAATTTATAAGAATATATATTATGTTGATTTAATTAACATGCAGCAAATCATCAAAGGGATTTTAATGCATCACAAAGTGCACTAAATGTGCAATTCCAGGATAATCCTTCAAATAAGTAGATATCTACATTGTAACAATCCGCGAATACAAAGTATTTATAAATAGGAATGTTATATGGTTATTAAATTTCGGATCTGGACATGGATACGGTTATATGAATAATATTTTGCGGGTTTATTTCGGATTATCCGATTGCTTCGGATAATTTCAGTTACGGATATAAGATGATCAAGGATTTGGAAATAAATATGTAATGTGTTTTCAAGGTAACAGTTTCACTTTATTGCTAGATATTATTTCACAACAAGGAAACAGCCTTAAAATGAAATAATAAAAACTGTCTGTAAATAAGAGCGACGCGGCTACTGCATGGCTCGGCTAGCGAACAGCTGTCGTAAGGATTTCATTTAGACTCTGACCCTATCCAAAATTATTTGAAACTGTTTTATCGCATTCGATAACGGTTTCGGATGTGTTTATATTTCGGACATCCGATAGTTTGGGTTACAGTTACAAAGCTCCATAACATCCGTGCCTATAAGTATATCTACTGTATATTCTACATATATCCATGCAGCTTCTTCCCACCACACGCGTTCTTCACATTCGCGAAATCAATCTTGCCGAATGTTACAAAATAGAGTCAACATGTCACACACGAATTTCTTGATCAGAATAAAATATTACAAGGGTTCAACTTCATGCGACGTGATATCGTAATTCTACGCCAAGTGTAAGGAGCCCTGCTGAGCTGCAGACGAATTTGAACAGTTGGTGTGGGTTAGACCCTCCTCCTCGAAACCGCAGGGCGTTCTCCGCGGGACCCTAACATGTTATGAAAACGTTTAATACTTTATAAAATAATTTTAAACCGCCCGCAGGGGAAGATTGAAAAGTGCGTTCGCTGATTTCCAGGAGCGCCGCGTGCATATAGATTTGCGCAGGTTATTTCACCCTAAATTTAAGTGCAAAATAACTTATTTATAACATTTTGAACACTAAAAATTCAATACCGTACTTATACTATTAGTTAGAATTTTTGAAGCAATGGCGCAGTTTGGCTTTCGAAAAGTGTTTGTGAAAACCAAAGTCGAGTTAATATTATTTCATTCATTCATTCATACGGACAGTATTAAATGAGCAATAAATATAATTTTCACATTTTAATTATATTTTGACAATTATTTATTTATACATATATATCTAATTCATAGAATTACCCCCCCCCCCC